>CAXIPT010000004.1:3898210-3916795 GCA_964030475.1 Tethya wilhelma | reverse complement strand
TGAAGTACATGAATTTATACTCTCAGTTTCAAAGCTTTCTAGTTTTTGTTTAGGCTTATTTGTGATTAAAACGAGTATCAAGGAATGTAGTACCTATGAAAAGAAGTTACTTTGTGCTATCAAAGTTGGCTCAATACATTCTGGTTCTCTGGAATGCTGAGAAAAGTTTCTGTGAGTTGTAGACCTTGCATGCAATTGGTAACCTGTCAGTGAGAACCTCTGAGCAAGTTTGAAGGCTTAATTTTGTTTTGCTAGATTTTTATGATCATAAACATTTTGTATTGTGTCTATGGGACATTCGGCCCATTCCTACTATACGTACTACCGTACGTATGATTATTAGTATAGTTTTCTATAATATTATTATCACATCAACACATCAATATAGTATCATTATTAAAAACATTCATGAACAATGCACTATAGCAGCACCCAAATTAACACTTTAATTTCTTCCGCAGAATCTAAAACAAACTTTTTTTCAGGGGGAGGAATTTCAAATTGCTTTGGTATAAAGAGTCTCAGTCTCATGGCCACCTCCAAGCCAACAAGCAGCACATAAGTCCTTCACCATTGTTTTCTGCCCATCTCCATTGAGGACAGCAAATGTGTTGTATGTCATGGCAGCCCAATTGATATCTGAAAATACCGGGATCTGTTTCAATTCTTCATCAGTGCATCCTTCTTTGGCATTTGGCACACCGGCTTCTGCTAGTCGACTGTAAGGAGACTCTAGCAACTTTGGAATGCTCAGCTGAAGTGGTACGTAGGTGTAAGTCTCTGGGCACAGGAGGTATGAAGCACTGTACTTGCTCTTGTAGTTCATTTTGGTGCTTTGAGAGCAGTGTAAATGCCCGGGGCTAGAAACCTATATTGTGGGTCATAGTAAAGGTACTCACAGAGAACACCTTTTGGGATAATGTCCAACACACCAACTGCAATGATTTTACCATCCAGGAGGTACTGTTGGTGGTAGGTGCCGTAGTCACATGGCATCCCTTCACTACCCTTTTCATGAAGCAGTGGAGACTCGACAAGAAACTCTTCGAAATCTTTCCGAGCATATTCCTCTTCAGCCTCCTTGTGGATGATCATTTGGAACTTCTTGAACACCTCGTAACTCTCTTCGTATGTATCGTTGAAGATGGTATTCCGAGGGTTGATTAGTACAAGGCGTGTCTCAAATTTGTGTGCTGCTTTTGTTTCAGGTGAAGGAAGTGTGAGTAGCTCTGTCAAGTCCTGTTCAAAGAGAGGGCTATTTCCTGGTGGGGTATCAGGGGTACGACTTGGTTTTATTTCATCCTTGCTGCACTTCCTTACCCTGCAATTGTTTCTCTTCCTCCTTTATTTTCTGCTGCTGCTTCTTCTTGGCTCTCTGTTCTCTTCTTCTTACTTTGGCCTTCTGGCAAGGAGGTTTGTTTGGATCAGGACCAACTCCCTTTCTCACCAATTTCTTTGGCTTTGCTTGGTAACTAGCTGCAGAAGCCTCTTCTTGCTCAAGCTCCATAGGTGTTGGCGGATCCACACTGGATTCTTTGACAGTACCTTCACTCTGTGATCCACTGAGCAAGCTTGATTCAGACAACCCATCAACCATCTCAGTGGAGCTTGAAGCTTTATGTTTCCCCATACCCTCTACAATGTACTGGTTGAATTTCTTGACCGTTCTCCTCTGCGATTTTGACATTCGAAACTTTGTGGAGTATTCGTATCACATACTCGGGGCAGCAAGTTGCCTTCATGACAGGCCTGTAAACACTCTTGCCTGATCTCTGGAAGCCTCTGTCCACTAAGTCTTGGAAATCCTGGCAAGTCATTCTATCGCCACACACTTCTTGAGTGACTCTGAGGCTAGCGTCTTTTGATTTGCAGTAGCCACACTTGTTGTCACCTCCAGATTCGTAGTAATGAACACAGCTTTCCCGAAACATCTCTGCTCCTGGCCTGAGCTGGCTCCACCACACTCCATCTATGGAAGGTCGCGGTAGAGTGACTAGACACGTGGCTGAGGTGGGTGGGGCTGAGATAGACATGGCCCGATCGAAATAGGGATACCTGAAGTCGAATAAGGTTTTGCAGACAATTAGTTTCGAGGTTTTCCAAGTTTTCTATATTCATATTTATACTATTATTTTATAAACTCTTTCCAATAAATAAATAAATTATTGTGCCTGTTTATAATAAGCTATATATAGGTAATGGTTAACTATGTAGTCTTATTCCTTTAATTTGCCTAATAGGATCGAATAGGAGAATTATTTTATCGTACAAGTTACCTAGGTTTCCTATGGTTATGTGTGGTGTACTATGGTTATCTAAAGTGCACTGACTCTGATAACCATAGTACACCACACATAAGTTTAACCATAGGAAACCTAGGTAACTTGTACGATAAAATAATTCTCCTATATTCTATCCTATTATATGGGCTACATATCTAGCTAGTTAACCATTACCTATAGCTTATTATAAACAGGCACAATTTATTTATTGGAGAGAGTTTATAAAATAATAGTCTAATATGAATATAGAAAACCTCGAAAACTGGTTGTCTGTAGCCTCGTACCCAGGCCACTCCCTCTTTTTAGTGTTTCACGCTAAAAATCGGGAGGGCCTGGTACATGTCCTCACGTGAAGTACGTCAGATCCGCGTCATATTTAATTGCGCGTGGGCGTGTTGCATGCGCTAGGCACGAGTTCTATGTTTCGCCCACGCAAATAATTTTAGTTTTGCTGGCAAGCTCGCGGCAAGATGGCTGTTTTCCAGTATCAGGCAAGAAAATTTGTGACAAGACTCGAAAATTCACTTCTTTTTCGAAAAAACAACGAAAGAATTTGTGTAAGTCAAGAAAGAAGCAAAAATAAAACTGTTTGAATTCCGTTGGAGCCGTCTTGGACCTGCCACAAGCTCAAACCGTTTGCTACCTGTAGAAACAGAGTAAAATAAGCCAAAAAAACAGATTTAGCTCGCTATAGTGAAGCGCTAGGCATGCTTGTAAGTATGGGGTGCCAAATGTCTCAAAACTAATTTTTGATCAGTGTTTAGTTTGACGATCGATGTTTACTAAACATCGACCCTTAACCGTTATATGGGGTGCCAAATGTCTCAAAACTAATTTTTGATCAGTGTTTAGTTTGACGATCGATGTTTACTAAACATCGACCCTTAACCGTTAGAAACTGCTAAAAATCCAAGAACACGGCACAGAAATCTCTCAAAAGAGCGATGTTTAGCCCAGGGATCAATATTTAGCCGGCATAGATATTTAGCTGGGACNGTGATCGATATTTAGCTGGGACTGATGTTTAGCTCCAGGGATCGATATTTAGCTGGGACTGATGTTTAGCTCCAGGGATCGATATTTAGCTGGGACTAATGTTTAGCTCCAGGGATCGATATTTAGCTGGGACCGATATCAGAGTTTGGTCAATGGGGTCAAAAGGTCATTCCAATCACGTGCTATCTACCCCCTATAATAGTTGTAGGCTAGACCTTAGCTAGGGCGGCCAGTTTGCTGCAAAAAGAAGGGCTGTTTGGACCTTTGTACCCCCTGGATTTCCTCTCAAGTGCTACTTGAATTTTCAGCTCTAAGTCTGGCAATGGCAAGGTCAAAGGTCACGGATATTGCCGGAGATTATAGTTACAGTCTATACAGGCGTACATGACCTTTGCAAGTAGACTTTAACATAAACTGTTTGGGGTACAGTTGTCTTCCATAATATTATTGTTATGGCCATGCATATGGCATAAAATGCATGCGATATGCATGCATACTTCTCATTAAATATGGTGCACGTGATTGAAATTGACCTCTGACCCCATTGAACCAGTAGCTCTAAACATCGGTCCCAGCTAAATATCGATCACTGGCGCTAAACATCGGTCCCAGCTAAATATCGATCACTGGCGCTAAACATTAGTCCCAGCTAAATATCGATCACTGGCGCTAAATATCAGTCCCAGCTAAATATCGATCCCTGGAGCTAAACATCGCATTTTTGAGAGATTTCTGTGCCGTGTTCTTGGATTTTTAGCAGTTTCTAACGGTGAAGGTCGATGTTTAGTAAACATCAATCGTCAAACTAAACACTGTTCAAAAATTAGTTTTGAGACATTTGGCACCCCATATACATGCAGATACGGGAACATAGGAAGGGCAAAATCATATTAGTAAGCAAACAAGATAGGAATGTTTGTCAGATTGAGTGATGAGTTCATTTCTGTGTGCAGGCCTAATGTTCATATCCCTTGCTCAATGATATAGTGGACACAGGAATGAACTTTCACTCAATCTGACCACCATTCCTGCTTAGTTTTTAAGATTTTGCCATTCCTACGTTCTCATTACATTTCTATTTTTTTGTTCAAAATTTTCGTGTTTAATAATCTTCGTAGCATCGCTGCATTACGCAGCCCCACCCACTATTTTGCAATTTTTTGTGCATTTAATTTTTGTACTCCGCAGTGACTACGAAAATTTATCAGCTACGAGATTTTCATTATTTATGGCAGTACATTTCTACAAATTGCTATTGCTTGTAAACTCATCCAGAACACAGCTTTTGTATCTTTGATATTCTATGCATAGTGATGGCTATTCACAACTCAGATCGAGAAATAAAAATTATGTCATTGAGATTAGGTTGTTACCTTGAGAAAGCTGTATTTCACATCATACTAACAGCTGTTGGAACAATATAGTTCTGTTCCAAACCTTTTAACATGTGAATTCCATACACACTAGCAAAATCATGTAGAATCTTGATCTGTAACACAGTACAATTGTGCAATACAAGGTTCGGAATAAAACTATGTTCCAAAAGCTCTTAAGCTCAATAACAGAACAAGATGGTATGTTCCTAATTGATATACATTGCAACTTCTTTTGTAAAGCCATATTTTACATCATACTAACAACTATAGGAACAACTTGATATAGCTAAGTCTGTTGAGCCTAAATGAAACACATGAATTTCACAATACCAGCAGCAAACATGCATGCAGTTGGGACATATAATGTTTGAGTAGGTTTGAAAGCATATAATTATATAAAATCAATTTCAGCCTAAAAGTTACAGACATGCTTACAGCTTGCAGAAAATTTTCTGAGTACGAGAAAATTAGGAGCCATGACAAGTTGTCATTTGTTAGCCCTAACGGTTCAATTTTGTTTATATCATATGTATGGTTCAAAGTTTACCCATTACCCCTCCCACCTAAGTAGGGCATGACTGCAAGTGCTATGTAAAACTTTTCTAAGCCTTAGTGCTACTACACAGAATTTATACTGGAGAGGACTATCATAAGCTAAGTCATTGATCAAACATTTCAGAGGAGGGCATGTGCCCCTAATGCTGGATCTGTCACTGATATTACTTTTGGCATCCTATCTCAGGATGCCTTAACTTTTAAAATGGGTAAAAACATAGATTTTGTGGTATATATATTCCCCAAAATACAATGGGTATTAAAAAAATAGCCATTGATGCACCACACTCTAAAATTTTGGTGTCATGTGATCTGGAGCAGGAGCATCGCTGCATTGGTATTGATTAAAGTGGAAAATAGTTAGTAAAAACTGTCAAAATTGCCCCATCACATAAATTCACACTTCTATGTATGGAAAGGATCGCCGACTTGATTTTCAAAGTAGCTAATGAATTATTCATGATACAGAAATCAATAGCTGCCATACGGAGAATACGCTTTTTGTCCTGTATCTAGCGACTTGGCTAAAGAGACGAATAACCGATGCAAAAAGTGGTTGAAGACAAAGAAACCAAGTTTATTCATTCAAGAATCAGCTTCTGAAAGTGAGCACTCTCAGAGAAAAATGGCGCAAGATAGAAGAGAAAAAGAAGATAGAGAAAATTGGAGGTTAGACATATTTTGGTTCGATAATTTAGCGATTGATAGTTTTAGACCATGTTTTGGGCTCATTAGACTGAGAAAGAGCTAAGAGCTTCGTACTATTCCAATGTACCCGTACTACCATACTAGGAATTGTGTCTTGTCAAATTTTCAATCATGGTCCAAGTCAGGTCAACGTCATACAAACCACAACAAAGTGGGTATCGTTTGAAAGCTCTCATTACACTTAATGCAATAGTGAAGGCTACAGTATCACTTGACCCTTGCAGACTCCAATACAATGGGGTTTTTTGTGGCCCATTTAAGGCCTTTTTTGGATCAACTAGATATTCTTGCTTATTGTAGGATAGTGATTTATCATACAAATTCAAAACTTCTGCCATTGTAATCAGCATGAAAAGAGCTTTTAAATGATACATAAATTTTCAGGTTTTAATAAAAAATTTAATGAAACAGTGTTGCTTTTACTTGGAACAGTACTGTGTTGATATTAAACCAAATTGCACAAGTGAAAAAAACATTAGAAATGTAATGATAACATAGGAATGGCCAAATCGTAAAAAGTAAGCAAACAAGATAGGAATGGTGGTCAGATTGAGAGCATTTGTATCTTATTTCCTTACTTTTTACAATTTGGCCATTCCTATGTTTCTAATGTTGGTTACTTGTTTGTTCTACTTTTTTCTGAATAATCATGTATACTAGCAAATTTGAGCAACTAATAACTATGGTGGAATTTTGTTAGCCTCGTCCCCAGCTGGTATCTGAGATCACGTGGGGATAGAACAGGGTAGAACGGTGAAAACTGCGCGTGGGCATAATGTAGTGCGGTCAATGACTCTGCCAACGTTATAATGCTTCTTGCCACGTGAGGCTAGTATGGCAAAATGAAATGTACAGTAGATTTTGTGTTTTTGTCAGATAGAAACAGTAAGCGGATAGTGTAAAAGTATTATTTTTAGGGTCTACAGAGTGAACTTTGCTAAACAGTAACTGCACGGACAGAACTAGCCCTGCTGGCATCCTGGCATCTCGAAACGTTCGAGCGAGCGGCTCAGCCCATCTTTCATCCAATTTTGGTAGTCTAGAGAATCAGTAAGTTATATTCTATAACTGTAGACTACTAATAGATGATAAATTACTAGCGACTACCCTTCTTTGTAAGTTTTGAAGCTGCTTGTAGCGCTCAGCGATCACGAATATTGCTGTGTGCGCAGAACAAAGAGTTTGACGTCATTTATCTAACCGCCGCGCCCACGTATTTGCTCTTTGGCAACGATTGACGGTCATGCATGTGATTTCGGATACCAGGCTCCCCTTCTCCTTTCCGTGAGTGAAAGGCCAAAGGGGAGCCTGGGGACGAGGCTAGAGTTTTGTATCCAGTAGTCAGGGGCGTAGCCAGGGGGGTGCTCAGGGTGCTCGAGCACCCCCTTTGCCACTGAGCGGAAGCGCAAAAACCATTAATAATTGGATTTATTAATCAGTAATCAAGCCTTTAAAAATCTCTATTTCTTACATGTTTGTTGCTTGAAGCTATTTTCCAAGCTCATCTATGTCTGAGCTCTTGATAAACAAACTTCAGAACCGTTTAATTCACGCTAGGTCGATCGAAAGCGCTCAGCAGCTTGCTTCCAGCAATAGTTCAAAGGTCAGGATATCGATCACGTGATCCAAAAGTGGGCGTGGCACCCTAAAATTTTCGGCGCGCTCCGCGCGCACAGTTTTAGCACCCCCTTACTCTAAATCCTGGCTACGCCCCTGAGTAGTAGTAGTGGGAATAGCAGAATCTGTACTTATACATAAATTCTAAATAACACACACTTCTATGGGTCGTTGACTTGATTTTCTGAGTTCATAAGTACAGAAATCAATGGCTTACAGTACCGAGAAGGTCTTGTATATCTTGCAACTTTTCTGCAAGAAGGAAAAATTATTCAAACTAAGAATATCTTTATCAATTAACATGCTCTTACCATGGTAACGCATGTGAATGATGCTCTGAACATCCTTAATGATTTGTCCTGGTTACCAGAGTCACATGACCAATCTCATTATGAATATTCATGAAAATATCTTCAATTAAAATCCTGTGGAGTTACCATGGCAACCAAAAATTTTTCACTGATTCTTGTACTATATTTTTATTAATTCATGTTGCCATTGAGAGCTACAGCTAGGACATGTCAGTAAATTTTAGTGTGCATTAAATGGAAAGTGCTGCATATCTCTCCATGGCAACATATTAATGAATAAAAATATAGTAAGATTTCACATAAAATTTTTTGGTTGCCATGGCAACTGCATATCATTTCCAGAATTTTAATTCACAAATATTCATAATGAGATTGGTCATGTGACTCTGGTAACCAGGGCAAATCATTAAGGATGTTCGGAGCATCATTCACATGCGTTACCATGGTGAGAGCATGTTAAATAATAAAGATATTCTTAGTTTGAATAAGTTTTCCTTAATTAGGGAGCCGGTCCTTAACTTGCCAGAGTTGGTGAGCACTCTCAGAGAAAACTGGGTGCAAGGAAGAAGAAGAAGGTAGAGGAAATTGGAGGTTTGGCATATTTTAGTTTAACACTTTAGCGATAGTTTTAGGCCAAGTTTTTGGGCTCATTAGAAAGAGAAAGAGCTAAGAGCTCCATACCATTCCTATGTATACACAAGTACAAAAAACATTAGAAATGTAAATCAAACATAGGAATGGCCAAATTGTAAAAAAGCGAGCAAACAAGATAGAAATGGTTGTCAGATCGAGCGAGGAGTTCATTTCACTGTGTCACCTATGTTCATATCCCTACTGAGCTCAATGACATTGTAGACACAGGAATGAACTTGCTCAATCTGACAACCATTCCTATCTTGTTTGCTCGCTTTTTTACAATTTGGCCATTCCTATGTTTGATTTACATTTCTAATGATTTTTGTACTTGTTTGTTCTATTTTTTTTCGAATAATTGTTTATATTATCAGTGAAATATAGTTTTCAGGCTGAGCAGAGAACTTGCCTGGCAACTTGTGATAGCCCACCTTGACGGTCGATGCGGCCTTTCAGACAGCTGAAAATCTAAACCTCCAAGCAGGCAACGTAATTTGTACATGTGTGTCTTGCTAGCTATTGACTTTTCTACTGAAGAACCGAACACAGAGAACGAGAGGATAGGATCTAGGACAGAACTTGGGTGCACTGCATGATTGCAATAGATTCCAAGTAACGCGCACTTGCAGTGGCGGATCTAGGAAATTGAATAGGGGGGTTCTAATCAATGCGCGCAGAGCGCGCGAAAAATTTTTACCTGGCCATGCCCACTTCCGGTCGCAACAGCCCCGCCCCTTTAGCGCTCGTGCAGCTAAAATTTTGCCAAAAAAGCCTGAATGGAAGAAAAAACGGCAAGAAAGAGACAGAAACTCTATATTTTTCACAAAAGACTAATATTCAGCGTGATTCTGAGTTGCTTTTAGTATTTTTAAGTTGAAAGGAGGTTCCATCTTGACCTTTTCCAATCTGCACAATTAATTATAATGCGAGATCTCAGCTGAAAGGGGGGTTCTGTGGAACCCTTGAACCCCCCCCCTGGATCCGCCACTGACTTGAATGTGGAAAGGGTCATTAGGCTAGCTAGCTTATGAATAATGCATGAGTTTAGAAATTAATGGCGGCGCCATATGGAGAGGCGCTTTTCGCCTTGTATCTAGCTACTCAAAAGAAAAGCACAAGCGATTGAAGACAAAGAAACCAAGTTTGTTCGTTCAAGAATCAGCTTCTAAAAGTGAATGGTCTTTGAGATATAGTGTGAGAAGATAAGAAGAAGAAGAAGAAAATTAGAGGTTTGGCATACTTTAGTTGGGTACTTCAGCGATGGTTTTAGGCCATGTTTTTGGGCTCATTAGAAAAAAAAAGAGCTAAATAGTAGCTTAAGAAGCCTTTTAGAGCCAAGTGCTCAGTTTTTGCAGAGTTATTTGCGTGAATATTTGTATAGCGCTAATGGGCCATCCGTGCTATTCCTATGTACCCAGTACTACCGTACTGGGAATACATCATACCCAGTACTGGGAATTGTGTATTGTTAAATTTTCAATCATTGGTCAACGTCATACAAACCACAACAAAGTGGGTATCATCTGAAAGCTTTCATTACACTGAATGCAATAGTGAAGGCTACAGTATCACTTGACCCTTGCAGACTCCAATACTTTTGTAGCCTTTTTTACATCAACTAGATAATCTTGCTTATCGTAGAATAGTGATTTATCATACAAATTCAAACTTCCGCCATTGTAATCAGCATGAATAGAGTTTTCAAATGATACATAGATTGTCAGGTTTTAATAAAAAATTTGAGATACAGAATTGCTTTCATACTGTGTTGATAATCAACCAAATTACATTGTGTATTGTCAAATTTACAATTATGATCCAAGACAGGTCAACGTCATACAAACCACAACAAAGTGGGTATTGTTTGAAAGCTCTCATTACACTACATGCAATAGTGAAGGCTTGTTTTACTTGGAACAGTACTATGTTGATATTATAGCAAATTACAATCATGGTCCAAGTCTGGTCAACGCCATACAAACCTCAACAAAGTGGGTGTCACACTACCTTCAGAATCAAGAAAAAGAAGACAAGAAAAGTCTTACATGACCTTCGATTGGACCTGATAGGCGGATGTGATTTGAGGGTTGACATCATTGGTAGACTTTTGAAACGAGTACAGTGGTAACATTTTGACAAAGCTAGCTAGGACTCATGATAGGTGGAGCAAAGGCTCCAGCCTATCCTCTTGGAGTTCCCCTTGAATACACATTTGATCATAATGGAGCAATTGCTTGGATGGTTGATACCATTGGGAGACATTAGAAGTGAGCATAGTGGAATAGAGAATTGATAAGTGAAGCAGAAAAAGAATGACCCCTGAGTTTCTTTTTAGAGTGTGCCTTGATTGCATGCTGGACTTTTGATGACTGCTGAGTTTCCTTTAGAGTGTGCCTTGATTACGTGCTGGATGACAACTGTGTGAAGTGTTTGGAGGGTTGACATCATTGGTAGGACTAAGTTATTGGTAAAGTTGTAAGGCGATAAGTGGGAGTACTAAAGCTTTTAACTTATAATTGGACACAGGTCTTTATTATTAAGGAATGGCTCAGCCTATCGAGCTTTGAGGCTGATTGATTGTGGTGGTGATAGTGAGAAGGTGGAAGTGCAAGAGCACCAAGACCTACCCTTCGCGTTGAGGCCTGTACCATGTGATCCCAGTAAAGTTGGTGAAGAGGAATTGTCATGGGGATATGGTAATGGTGGAGCTTCTAAAAGACAATATCAATGTGGAGAGGAGGAGAGTTGACATGGAAAGTGACTTTTCTTACCCACATTTTGGGCAGTGGTCCAGTCATATGAAAGTGCCAGATATCCTGAGTTCATTGCTTTTGCCTGTTTGCGGCAGCTGTCTCTACCCAGAGAAAGCCAAAGAACTCTGGGCATATCAGGCAATGATGATTGCAGAACACTATCGTTGCTGATACAATAGAAGGAGCCATTATAGTAAGCTTTTCAATATCTAAGAATCAAGAGCATGCAACAAGAGAGGATACTCAATAACTGAAACAAAGGAAAGGAAAAGAAGCAAAGGGCACCCCCAAACCAATCGATTACTCCACAGACAAGAGGGAAAACAACCTATCACTCACTAGTGACTTCATACAAGGAACAAGTCCATCAACTTCTCAAGCAGCCAGTGAAGACACAGAAGAACTAAATGTGGAGAAGAGATTCAACAACTCACGTCAACAGGCCTAGTAGCCAAAAAACAACAGAAATAGCTTACAGAAGCACTCACATTTGGAGAACCTCCCTCCTACATGGCCTAAAATCAGAACCACCAGAGAGACTCAAGCTTTGCTGGAGGAACTCAAAATAGTGTATAAAGAAGCAAGCCTAAAGGCCGCTGAAATTGTAAAGAACCACCTAGACAAACAAGTGAAGGATATAGAGAACAAGATGAGATGGCCAGCTCAATCAAGGTGACCAAACAGAAGCTGAGTAAATGAACTCAACTTGACTTCCTAGACACAACAGTCTATAAATCTATACAGTCTATAAAGGTACAAACTAAAGGTATAAAGGTCTATAAAGGTACAAACTTTGAAACAACAGGAAAACTGGACTTCAAAACCCATTGAAAACCTACAAATAAATGTTCATGCTAGCTCCTACCATCCACAAAGTGTTAAAAAGGTTGTAGCAAAAGGAGAAATTCTCCACCACAAAAGAACTCTGAACCACACAAGTACCATGCTAGATGCAACCAACTCCAAACAAAACTGGGAGAAAGAGGTTATAACACACAACCGATCAGTAAAATGATCCAATCAATCCCTTTCTCAGGAGAAATCAGAGCACAACTAAGAACACCCACTACAGTAATTTGACCCTCACAGATNAAGCCTTATAGTGCTAAGCGCTCAGTTTTTGCAGAGTTATTCGCGTGAATATTTGTATTGCGCTAATGGGCCATCCGTGCCATTCCTGTGTACCCAGTACTACCGTACTGGGAATTACATTTCTAATGTTTTTTGTACTTGTATCACATTGGGTTGAGTGTCACCTCTCTGCAATATAAATGGATGTATATAATATTATATATGTATGATATAATTTACAGATCGAGGTTACTATAATTATGTGCACCTTAATGATATCATTGATATCAAAGTCTATACAATTAGTGTTCAAAACGACTGTTACAGTCTCTATACTGTTATTATACCTATTGTATGTTTCATGTACTGTATTGTAGGGAACTCTGTTTTGCAGGAGGAATGAGGAAGAATACAGTGCACATGCAATTAATGCATGCTGATATAGCATAAGTACATTACACTCAATTTTATTGAGCATTATACTATCTATTGTTACTGGTAGTATGGCATACTATATAGCCAAAAAATTCAACAAGAAACAAATTTGATCAGTATAGGATTTATACGTTCAACTTAGTACATGCATGGTATACTGATAAAGTTTCACCTGCCTAGAATTATAAGCCTACCAATGTACTTGCAAAATTTCTGGCTATACAGTACATGTCTATACATCCATATTGGGTTGAGTGTCACCTCTCCACACTTACATAATATGTATGTATGTATGTCTGTGTGTATATATGCATGTATATTAACCCTCTGAATGTGGTGAGCATATGTATACGCTCGTTCGAATTTCATTGCCAGTGTATATACAAGTAAAAAAAACATTGGAAATGTAATGAGACACAGGAATGGCTAAATCATAAAAAGAACGCGGAATGGCTGTTAGAGTGTGTGCAGAATTCTTCCTGTATGGACTGCATTTAACAATCTCCTTATTGAGTCTCTCATTTTGCCCACAGGAAGAATTCCTTACACACTCTAACAGCCATTCCATCTTGTTTGCGTTCATTTTACGATTTTGCCGTTCCTGTGTCTAATTACATTTCCAATGTTTTTTTTTTACTTGTTCTCATTTTTCCATATTTCTACAAATTACATTTGAGTTGGTGTGTGTAGCTAGCTACTGAGCTAGTAGGAGCTGGTACTTGAAGACGGTCACAAGTGTGTAGCCTACTTGATACTGAAGTGAAACACACATCTCAGTCATTTGGAGGCAGGAGCTGTATCATAAGATTTACTTGTCTTTCTATATTATGTTAAGATAATCAAAGTCCTGATTCATCTCTTAAGAAGAGCAACCAGGTATCACAAAAGACTTTAAGCTTCAGTGCATTTAATTCCAAATAATGCACACTTTTGTGTGTGGAAAGGGTCGTCAATTCAAATGTTCTAGAAGCTAATGAATTATGCATGAGTGTAGAGCCCATATGGAGGAGGCACTTTTCGCCTTGTATCTAGCTACTCAGAACCGATGATAGCAAAAGCGACTGTATACCGGAAGAAACCAAGTTCATTCATTCAAGAATCAGCTTCTAAAGTGGACAGTCTCTGAGAAAAGTTGAGCCAAGATAGAAAAAGAAGAAGAAAAACAAGAATAAGAAGATGGAGAAAATTGGAGGTTTGGCATGTTTGTGTTTGTTACTTTAGCGATGTTTTTAGGCCATGTTTTTGGGCTCATTAGAAAGAGAAAGAGCTAAATAGTAGCTTTAGAAGCCTTCTAGTGCTAAGCGCTCAGTTTTTGCAGTTATTTGTGTGAATATTTGTATTGCGCTAATGGGCCATCCGTGCCATTTCTGTGTACCCAGTACTATCGTACTGGGAATACACTCAATGATTAGCTATGCCTTTCTTTTTGTAGTCCTTTTATAGTAGTAGCTAGAGAAAGTTCATTTCATGATGGAACTGAGCAATAGTAAAAATAACTATGGTGCAAGCAACAGTGCACCAATCCAGCTTTTCTCAGAAAAAAGCCTCAAGAGTCTGATGCACTAATATCCCTTGGCATCTAACTTAAAGGCTTTTTTCTAGTTTGCTAACCAAGCTTTCAAAAGCGATGCTATGCCTATATAGCCTAACTATCCCTGCATCTACACTGTAAGTTTTAAGCTTGTTCTCTAATAGGCTGTGGAGAAAACGTTGCTCTAAAACCAATCATCCCAATCGTGATGATCGTGACTATTAGCAATTCATTGTAAACTGCAATGCCACATCTCTAGCTTTAACTTGAGTATACTACTAGTGAGTTCCTTACCTATTCGTATATAGAGTTTAAAGTTCAGTAGTAATTGCTTAGCTTGCAAAAATCAAGCTAAAACTTGTCTATATATGCAACTGCATTTGCGCATTATTGCACATTACGCGTTAGCAGTGAAATTATTAAATTATTAGTGTGCACTCAAAGGGTTAATTTTGTGGAAGTTTAAGTTGCTAAATTATGTGTTCGATAGTGACATCATTGATATCAAAGTCTATACAATTTGCTGAATAAAAGATAGTCTCTATACTGTTATTGTACCTATTGCATTTTTGTTCATGTACTATACTACACATGACAACCCTTGCCAGAAATTTAAGGTAAACGGCAATACAGTAAAGGGTGTCAAATATTAAAAGATAATAATAATTATAATAAATTATTATGAGATAATCTTTTAACATTGACATTTCTATATAGCACTTTGCAGATGATTTGATTCGTAACTGCGCAGGCCATGATAGCATGCAAATTGTAACGAGAAGAACGCTACTAAGTGGGATCAACATTACCCATGCTCCTGTTAACATATCGTTCAGTTGTTCAAGCCTCTACAAAGGAGAGTCCCTTGCATGTATGGTCAGAATCAATGGCTCCCCACCAGCCTACCATTGAACCAGTTGCCATCCACATAATATTATACGGGGGTATCCAGACGCAGATGATTATTGTTCTGAGTTGTTTGTTATTTTAAGGAAGTCAAGGGAATTCGCTGGCAGGGACCATGTTATACTGACAAACGCTATACCAGATTAAAGCTACTACTCCTACAAACACTGAAATTCATAAATGGGTATGACTTACAACTAGACTACACGAAAAAGTATGTAAAGCTGTTGCTGTTTCTGCACAACTGCCACCTCCTACCATTTCTTTCCACCGAAAAGGACCAGTAACAAGGTCCTTGGCCGCTCATTCAAGTGCTGGCCAATGAAATTGTTTTCATAAGAATTTTGACTCAATATTGTGTTCTATTGTGTTTTTTTTTTAATTAATGTGTATGAGTATTTTTGTTTGGTATTTTCCAATTACAAAACTTTGTAGACAAGTACCATCCTTAGGGAGGGGAATTGCAGTCAATGTGTGATTGTTTACAAAGACATTGTCAAGTTTATTAGGCCACTGTTTGTAGCAAACTTGTTTCTGCTGTCCCGCCCACATCAATTTTTTGTGTTGCATTAATTTGACCATTACAGATGACGTAATCCATTATTGACTGTAAACCCCACCCAGTGGAAGTAAAACTGTAACACGAGGCAGCAGCAAGTAAACTAGCTGAGCATGAGTATTATCAACTTTACAGTTTTCAACCAAAGAAGCAAGCGTACTTTGCTTCCTTGGCAGATTGCTCCTGTTCATCCCCCATCTTTGACATTTCAAGGGATGTACAGTTGAGATCAAGGATATCTGAGTTCCCGGCAAATGAACATGACCTCGCTCAAGTCTTCGTGGGGAAGACTAAAGATTATCGTGATCAATGATGGTCATTACTGAAGTAACGGCTGTGTTTGGTTCATTTGTCAAATTTGCTGTTGAACATCCAGCAGGGAACCTGCGAGTTGGACAGGTAGACCTAGTATTTCACAGTGAATGAGTCTTTAAAACATACAAAAATTTTAATACATGTCATTTGTGAATAGGTTAATGCCTTCTCAATCATGATGGAAGCACAAAGGGAACTGTGTCAGAAGAATGTGCCTGGCACAATTGAGAATCCAAAAACAAACAAGCAAAGACTACTCAGGTAGTAGCCATTTTTGCTATGTAAAAGTTTGATTAAGGATATTATTTTTTTTACTGGTTGAATTCTAACCTTTCAAACTTGGTATAAATATTTTTCACTGCAGTTTCTTTGCATACGCTAACTTTGAGCATCACGTGATTTAGTGGGCGGGGCTGGTCCAAATTAATGCATTTTTATAGAATCCCACTATGCAACGAGAAGCCCCGCAACCTTTGACCCGCGATTAACCCTGTGAGTACGGCATTTTACTTAGAAAAATTAATATCAAAAAATCTGAACCATAGATGTCAAGCTCGATTGATGATGTAAATGTGCACAGGAATCTGAAGCATAGCTGAAAAGAATGGATTGCTAATAGGGTAAGTAAAGAATTCTGTTCTACTGCTAATGTAAGCTTACTAAGGTAAAACGGGGTAATTTGGGACACTCTTTCGGTCTTCCAATTTATGTCTAGTGTTATTTTGGCAGTAGCAGACTTATCTGGAAACTAATACTGCAGAACTAAACTATAATGTATCTAGTTTTAGAAATGCAAACCTGAAGTTGCTGGGCCTAGTACTTTGTGTGCAGTGAGCAGTTTAACTAACCGCCCTCTAATTTAGTGAAATAATAAGCGTGCGGGGTAATTTGGGACGCATGCCATTTGTCAGGATTGGAGTGATTCAAAGCAGTGAAAATGAAGAATCAGGCACTTCAGACTCCCTTCAATTTACCTGGACTGAAAGTCGAGCTTGAAACAAATTCATCTTCATCATGTGGCCGAGTTTATTGGAAGTATACAGAAATTAATAGAAAAATATTATTAAAAGTGCTGTGTATGTGATTCTATCCTTATAATTTTGTCATTTAGTACCAGAATATGTGTAAGAAGATGAAATTAAGCTATAGATGTATGTATGAAGAGATTGTAGAGCTGTATCATATGGTGGAGAGGAATAATAGCTGATTCTCCCTAACAGCCCGGCCCACTTTCTATGGATGTGCTTGCTTTTGATGCTGCTAACTCTTCGTGTGCAGTAGCTATGAACATAAATTTGTGGTATCAGGTAGAGAAGATAATGTATTATATGTAGAAACTCTTTTGGTCGAATGCTTAGTAGTTGTAATGTTTTTTATCAGTAAACGGTCAATTTCGCGTAAGAGGTATCCAGGAAAAACAACTGTTTAACTACGAAGCAGAGTTGCAACCAGTGTGAGTCTGTAGCTAGGGTGTTGTCCCTATAAATGTGACACCAAACCATCCTGGTAGCTTTTCTTGTTTTCAGCCTGGAGGAGGTACAACCCTAAAGTGGCCCAAATTACCCCGCGTCCCGAATTACCCCGTCTTACCTTAACTTTTTCCAAGGCCATCTGGCACAATAATGCCACGAGTGAGCCTCAGTGGTCTGTAGATACTGGTTTGTTTTTTTGTGGCCTACTTCACACACAGATCAGGCCTTAGGGCGCTCAGTGTCTATGTCTGAAGAAATTTTTATACTGTATAAAATTTGAAAGGAAGAGAAGAGCTTGGGCCAAATATTCAATTTATGTCAGTACATCAATTTTATACCTATCACTAGGCAGCAGGGTGCATTAATTGTATATGTCTCTTTTACATGTACACATGTGTGTGTGTATATGTGTGTGTGTGTGTGTGTGTGTGTGTGTGTGTGTGTGTTTGTGTGTGTGTTTCACTGTGGGTGGGTGTGAGTGGGTGTGCAATAAGAAAGCAAATCCTTAAGAGTACTATGCATGCCATCAGAAGATTCTCATGTGGTTTAATTTTTAGCTAGCTTCATGTATATACTACATGCATGCATGAGAAACATTGGGGCCACTTGACAATGTATATGAGTCTGATTCACTTTTCTCAGTTGATTTCAAAACTGTCTGCATATACTTGATACCAACATTGATAGCTATGCATATTGAACTATATTCTCTGACTTTTTAAATTTTGCCTGGGACTAAAGCAGTATAACTCTGAACAGCTTGGACATTCCCAATGAAGATAAATATAGTCATAATGTCATTTGGTCCATAAACCAGAATTATTGTTATTATTCCCAGTACGGTAGTACTGGGTACATGGCCCATTAGCGCAATACAAATATTCACGCGAATAACTCTTCAAAAACTGAGCGCTTGGCACTAAAAGGCTTCTTAAGCTACTATTTAGCTCTTTCTCTTTCTAATGAGCCCAAAAACATGGCCTAAAACCATCGCTAAGGTACCAAACACAAACATGCCAAACCTCCAATTTTCTCCATCTTCTTCTTCTTCTTCTTCTTCTTCTT
>CAXIPT010000004.1:3879976-3894451 GCA_964030475.1 Tethya wilhelma | reverse complement strand
TGCAACACACAGGAATTAATAATTCACCATGTAATGTTAGCATCCTTTCCATCTTGTTTGCTTCCTTTTTACGATTTGGCCATTCCTGTGTCTCAATACATTTTCAATGTTTTTTATACTTGTAATAATAGCTATATAGTGTATACATGCGTTGAACTCATACATAATATAATCTATAAACATGCATTGTACAGTTATATATATACATATATATATTGTATTAGCAGACAAGTGGATATTCTGTCCTTATAGAGTTGTCCGAGGTCGTTAACAGATTACCTAATTTCTTATCAATTTTTTTTACCTATAATCAATTGTTATAAATTAACCACGGATAATAAATAAACTATAGGAAATCAAGGCATCAAAGGAATTAAGCGCTTGTAACTCTGTGGTAGATAACTCAAATCGCACGGAACAACTTCCCCGAGGTAGCAAAAAGACTGCAGTTTTACATGATCTTCACTGTTTTAGAATATTCGGTATACGTGCTAGCATATGTGCACGTGAATATTGCAAATTTTGTATTGGGGCAATGGGAAAACTTTGGTGGGTGGGGCATAAATCGACTCTGGATGTAGTTAGCAATTCATTTCGCAATAATTGCATTCTTCACAACGTATAACGAAAAGGTCTATTCAAAGTGGCAGTAGTACTAGCACTTAGAAGACACTGGTTGTTAGCACAATATTGATTCTAGCTACTGTACTGGATCGAAGATTTGGACCTCTCAAGTTTTTAAGTGATGAACAAAGGTGTTTAATGAGGAGATGTTTAGCTACACTTCTGACATGAGCTCTGATGGCCTTCCACCTGAGAAACATAAAAAGTATGCTTTCAGTATCATGGTGTGGATGTTGCAGGAACATGCAACAGCAATAGTAGCTAAAAGTGGCAATCCCCACCACTCTAGAGAATGAATGACATTCTCTATTAGCAGGCTCTCAGAAAAAAAACTGGCTTAGTTCTTCATCAATGGTACTCTCTTCACTGTGCTCTTCTTCACCCACAAGTGAAAGATGATTTTCAACTGCAGGACTGTTACAAATCTACAAAATTGTTTAAAAATCTGAGAACATTGATGTTCTCCTTCTTAATGAATGTTTGTGTATGATTATTGGTGACATTGATGTGGATTCTATCTAAAGTTGTGTGGTTATGTAATGGGAGGTGCACATGTAGTTTGCTAGGGGATTGAATCATTCTCGGGTGCATACTACTGACTACAGCTACGTGGAGATTTATACAATAATTTGGATATTCTGCTCTAGTGTAAGCCTTTGAAGCATCATATTTAACGTTCAATAAAAGTAATTGGTAAAACATCCTCTTTACCTGCTGCATTTTCATTGTTTTCTTTCTTTTTCCCTCGGTTACACTGACTTCCTTTTATTCTAAATCCATGATATGGCAATACTTTCAATGGCCAAACAATTGAATTTTCATCTGTCTTAGATCTATTGCATACCCTTGCAGGAAGAGGATGTACCAGAAGCATTAGACTCATACAATATGATGGAAGTAAAGACTCATAATTTTTGATGATGTTGCCTATTTGAGTTTTCCACAATCAAAAATGCTTCTGATATTAAAACATAGGCATAATTGATGAGTAACTTTTCTCTTCAAATGAACAATTTCTCATACTCTTTGCAGCATTCCCAAATTGCTCATGGTTTACGTTAGCTCACCCAACTTGGTCACTACCATGTGGTCATGAACAGCTGACTATGTTGGAAGGGAGGGAAGGAGGGAGGGGGGGCAAATTTTGTATGTGTTGCCCTTCTTACTAGTCCAGGAATTTTGTGGACTGATAGTTTATTCGATTTTCTTAGACTACTAACCATAAGAACTGTATGCACTTAAAGATACGGAGAGTACGCATTACCTAAGCGGGTACGTTTAACATGATTAGCAGTTTATATGGACCAGTAGCGCATGCCAGACCCTCACCCAATGTTAGATCTACAGCCTGAGTCACTACATGTCAGTGCTTATGCTTGTTGTCACTAGATCATGGATTGTTTGCTCCACTGTGGTGGTCACAGAGTGGTTCATGCCCACAAAACTAAGAAAGTCCATTCAGAGATACTAATAAGCCATGTGTTCAGTAGCTGTTTAGACTGTATAAAAGTTATAAACTGCCATTTTCTATGATCTTGTTATCTAGGGTTAAATGGTCAATACTCACGTGATATCGATACACAAGCAGCATGAATTTGAACATGTTATCAGAGGTCACGGCCAAATTTAGGTGTAGTCACCAATTGTGACCCTGGTTACGGATGTACATGTGAAGGTGACCATCGCTTACTCAACCCATGAGTTTGTCATTCGTGAGGGCTTATAAGGACACCTATGATAATCAGATTTGTCCAGAAACACTGCTCGTGAAGAGAGAATCTACTAGATATGAATCCTGTGAAGAAAGTTCCGTATAGTAGCCCACATATTATCATAAAATAATATTATAATTTAGCACACTAGTTTTTGGCATGAGAGTGGTCACTGGCCATGAAGGAAGAGTAACAAAGATGTTTAGCCTATATACTAACAAGTACAAAAAACATTAGAAATGTATTGCAAACATAGGAATGGCCAAATCGTAAAAAAAGTGAGCAAACAAGATAGAAATGGTTGTCAGATTGAGCGAGTTCATTTCACTGTGTCACCTATGTTCATATCCCTACTGAGCTCAATGACATTGTAGACACAGGAATGAACTCACTCAATCTAACAACCATTTCTATCTTGTTTGCTCACTTTTTTTACGATTTGGCCATTCCTATGTTTGCAATACATTTCTAATGTTTTTTGTACTTGTTTGTTCCATTTTTTTGAATAATTATTTATAATACCAGTTGAATTTAGTCGTTAGCCTGCGCAGAGAACTTGCAATGCCAACACTGAACCTAGTCTCGCAGGCCAGTCACTGAACCCTACTGTCAAGTCAGTCCATGAGTACTGAGTCATGCCTTTCAGACAGCTGAAACTCTGAAATCCCAAGCTGAATGTGATTTATATCAATTATATATGTGTCTTGTTAGCTACAGATAACTTCCCTATTGAAGAACTGAACACAGAGGAGGACAGAACTTGGGGCACTGCATGTTTGCAATAGATTCCAAATAACGCGCGCACTTTGAGATGGAAAGGGTCGTTAAGCTAGCTTATGAATAATGAATGAGTTTAGAAATTAATGGCTGCCATATGGAGAAGGCGCTTTTCGCCTTGTATCTAGTAACTCAATGAGAGATACAAAAAACCGATGGCAAAAGCGATTGAAGACAAAGAAACCAAGTTTGTTCGTTCAAGAATCAGCTTCTAAAAGTGAATGGTCTTTGAGATATGGCGTGAGAAGATAGAAGAAGAATAAGAAGAAGATGGAGAAAATAGTAGGTTTGGCATATTTTAGTTTGGTACTTCAGCGAAGGTTTTAGGCCATATTTTTGGGCTCATTAGAGAGAGAATGAGCTAAATAGTAGCTTGAGAAGCCTTTTAGTGCCAAGCGCTCAGTTTTTGCAGAGTTATTCGCGTGAATATTTGTATTGCGCTAATGGGCCATCCGTGCCATTCCTATGTACCCAGTACTACCGTACTGGGAATACACCTACACTACCGGAGGTGATAATTTAGTGATGCAAAAACCTTGGTCACAATAATGCTAGGCCTCTATCCACAAAAACAGCTTGAAGCTTACGTGAAGAGAGAAAACCTAGGCTAAGTGCGCTATGAACGAGTAGTGTGAGCAAGTTAATTTTTGCCATTTGTCTAAGGCTTTTTTCTAGCCAAGCTTTTGAAATTAATGCCATTGCTACACATCCTAACTATCCCTGTATCTAGCGTGGCTGGTTAGTAAAGCGGCCTGTGCAATCAATTGATAAACTAAATCTTTAATAACTCTGAGAAGAGTGCTAAGAGATTAGACAAAAGTAATATATAAACTTTGAGCAAAATGCAAAACAGCAGATTATAACGCTGAACCTGAGCTCCGACCAATCACTGACCTTGAGAGAATGCATTAGGCCCAGAAGCATCAACACCGACTGCATGCATTCTCCATTACGCTAAATTTTAATTTTATACAATATTCAATTAGTGATTTAAATCAGAAATAAAGCAATTTTGCACCTTGTGAAAATGCAGACGCTGTTTTCTTGTGCCTAATTTTGTGCAGGTGCACAAAGGATTCCAATTAACTGACTGATTGGGTAGCAAAGAACTATCCACTCCTGAAATAGTTGGAGGTGGGTATTGACAGCCTGAGAAACTACAGTCTGATTTTGAATCAGGAAGAGT
Organism: Tethya wilhelma; assembly: GCA_964030475.1. NCBI lineage: Eukaryota > Metazoa > Porifera > Demospongiae > Tethyida > Tethyidae > Tethya > Tethya wilhelma. The sequence goes on along the minus strand of CAXIPT010000004.1, from coordinate 3,890,152 downwards.
CTGAGCCTCTTTTTGAGCAGCTGACCGTCAACTGCCATGCTTACTCCTCTTCCTTCTTCATTATCAGGCACAGCTTCCTGTTCATTTTTTAGTAGTAAAGTTGCACTATTCCATCTGTTTGAGGTCATAAACTTTGTTAACTAGAATATTATGAAGGTTAGCTGTTATATAGAGGTTGTCCGTTCTTCCGAGCATTCAGTTTAGGATAGATGTAATTAGTTATACAAAATGTATTATTATGAATGGTAAAAATCATCTGTGGCTGCATGCATATACTCTAGACCAAGTCTGTATAAGAAGTGTTGATCCATCCTCTGGTATATCTGTTTTTGCATCAGNCAAATCTGATTTCCTGCGTTTACACTACGCAAACGTGATTTGAATCTGGTCAGTACCTGGTTTACTGCTACGTGTAAACGGGGCTTATGATACCCAAATCTAAATAGGTGAGGGTCGTCAGCTATGAATACCAAAGATTGCTAGAAAGGGTTAAATTAATATGCCACTCCGATAGCACTGTTTACTTGTCAAAGCCAAATTCAAAGTGTCCGCTCAAGCTCGTCATGTCAAGCTCCAAGCAAGCTGTGAAACTGATTCAAGCTTCTTTCAGGGGTGATGTGAGTTGTATTGAAGAACTTTTATCCAAGAAAGTTGATGTGAATTGTACAAATGAACATAGACAGTTCCCCCTTCTTGTGGCCAGTCAAAATGGTCACAAAGAAGCTGTCCAATTGCTTATCAAGCAAGGTGCCAATGTGAATATGGAGAGTCTAAATGGTGTGACAGCACTATCACTAGCCAGTCAGTGTGGCCATCATGAAACAGTCGAAATCCTTGTTGAAAATGGTGCCCACATTGATCATAAGGTGTATAACGGTCGTACCCCTCTTATGCTGGCTAGTCAAAATGGTCACAAAGAAATCGTACAATTTTTACTCTCTAGAAATGCAAACATTAACGTATGTACTAGCTCAAATGAAACAGCAGTGAGCCAAGCAGTAAGAAAACATCATTCTGAGATTGCTCAATTATTATTGTCCCTTGTAACTGATGTAGATTTGAAATATTCAGGAGAGGAAACACTGCTAATGCTAGCTTCCTCAAATGGGCTTGTTGATGCTGCCAAGTTACTATTAGAGAAAGGAGCTAATCCAAACTTACGGTCAAAAAAAGGCCTCACTCCATTGATAATGGCAAGTATTGCAGGGCATGAAAATGTAGCAAATTTGTTGCTAGAACGTGGTGCCAATATAAATGTGCAAGATAATGATGGCAATTCTGTCTTAATGATTGCTTCTAGACAGGGACGTAGTGGTGTTGTTCGTGTTCTTCTTTCCTACAATGCTGAAGTAGATTTTCGACTACTGTCGTCACGAGAGAGAGCTTTGATCATTGCTAGTAGTTTGGGTAATGTTGAAATTGTCAAACTTCTGGTTAATGCAGACCAGGAGGCTACAAAAAAAAACAAATAGCACTACTGTAACTTCATCTCAAGAAACTTATGTGCAAGAGATAAAAGAGAGTAAAGAGAGGGTAAACCCTGAGCATATACCTGGTAGTCATTCTCCTCCAGCCGAAATCAACATTATTGACAATCAAGGTCGTACTGCTCTTAGTATTGCTAGTTCACATGGTTATTATGAGATTGTAGAGATCCTTGTTCATCATGATGCAGACGTCAATCGATCAGAGGGTAAAAGCACTTCAGCTCATTCTAATGCAGTAACAGGTAGACATGCTAAAATTGTCAGTTTTCTGTTGCAAAATAAAGCAAACATAGGATATTATGATTTAGTTTATGCAAGCACACATGGTCTCTTGGAAATTGTCCAGCTCTTAATTCCTCACTGTAAAAGTTTAGACAATTCCCAAATCAGCCTTGTGGTGGGCAGTTAGATTCAGCCACACAAGCATAGTTAAGTTATTACTTAATAATCATGCGAGTACAAGTAATGATGTGATGGCAGGTAAAGAAGTACCAGCTCTCACTATTGCCACAATTCAAGGAACTAGTGTTGAAATAGCTGAATTATTACTAATGAAGCGTACCGATGTTGATGTGGTTTATGCATTCAAGGTCAGTTATTCTCCACTGATGATAGCCATTTATTTAGGGCACATGAAACTTATCGAAATCCTACTGAAATATGGTGCAAATGCTAAGCAAACTTCCAGTCTCAATTATTGTGATCCATGTATTACCGTACCACCAGTTTTTTCCTGCCTTGACTTAGCTACCATTATAGGCAATGAGAAAATTGTTTCTATTCTTAAAGAGTCAACCAGTAGCCTTGAATCTGAACCTTTTAATCCATTTGCTGAAAATCAGACACTCTCAAAACATATAATGAAAATGATGAGAGATTATTGTGTTGAGCTCAACACACTAATCCATCCAGCTGGATGTGAGGATATTATGCCATCAGTTTATATTAGGAACAATACCTATTATGTACCTCTGTCACAGCTTTACCCCTTGTGAACCATTCAATCCAGAGAATAACAGAGTAGATGACACAGATAACCAACAAGCCACCCCACCAACAGTCAATGAGGTTTACAAGTTTTTACTCTCGGTGGCTGCTAGCTGGAAGAACATTGGAACACTGTTAGACATTGAATATGGAACACTCGAAACCATTGAAGCAGACAAACCATTGAAAGGCACAGGATGCACTATTGCCGGAGATGATAGCCAAGTGGCTAAAAATGGTTGATCCAAAACCAACTTGGGATAAACTTGTGGAAGCTATGAAACCGTTTGATGAAAGTATTTCACAAAAAATCAAAGAGAAGCATTGCAAGGAATGACTTACACAAGTTATTCTTGGGAATTTTCATAGTATAAACAACAATAGAAGTCATCAAGAATGCTAAATTTATAGTGTAGTTTGTTATAGATTTTGTACTTTCACACTATTTATGATTTACTGTATATCCTTCTGTTCAGGCTCTCTTTCTCAATAGTATGTGGCTATAATAATATTATATTATATATATGTTTTGTTGATTCTTGTGTCATAATTAATTTTATTGAAATAGGTGAGGGGTCGTCAATTGCTAAAGATATGATTAGATGGCTAGCTAGAAAGGGTTAATACGTGTCTCTCAACTTCACCTCCATGCTAATCAAGGTCTGCCAACCATGTCAAGCTCCAAACAAATTAAAAAACTGATCCAAGCGTCTTTCAGGGGTGATGTGAGTTGTATTGAAGAACTTTTGTCCAAGAAAGTTGATGTGAATTGTACCAATGACCATAAACAGTTTCCCATTCTTGTGGCCAGTCAAAATGGCCACAAAGAAGCTGTCCAATTGCTTGTACAAAGAGGCGCCAATGTGAATATGATAAGTTGCAATGGTGTGACAGCACTATCACTTGCCAGTGAGTGTGGCCATCATGAAACAGTTGAAATCCTTGTTGAAAATGGTGCCCACATTGATCATAAGGTGTCTGATGGTCGTACCCCTCTTATGCTAGCTAGTGAGAATGGCCACGAAGAAACTGTACAAGTGTTGCTGTCCAGAAAAGCAGATGTCAATCTCTCAACAGAATTAAAGCAAACAGCACTGACATATGCACTTCGAAACAATTCCAGCATAGTTGCTAAACGTTTAATACCCCATGTACGTGATATTGATAGTAGAGACTCAACTGGGATAACTCCTTTGATGATAGCTGCCTTATGTGGTCTTCCTGATATTGTGGAATTGCTGTTGACAAGAGGGGCTCGAGTAAATCTTCGCACACCAAAGGGATCTACTGCTTTGATAGTTGCAAGTCAAACAGGAAGTGTAGAAACAGTAAAGATATTATTGAAGCAAGGTGCTTATATCAATCTTCAAAATGATAACGGTGTTTCTGCTCTTATGATTGCCTCACGAAATGGCCACAAGGATGTTGTTGAAGTCCTTCTTTCTCACGGTGCTGAAGTTAAACTTTCAGATACTTGTGGCAAATCTGCATTGATTCTTGCTATTGCATATAGTCATGTTGAAATTGTAAAACTTCTAGTTTGTGAGAAAGATGCCCAATTACAAGAGAATAAACCAGGAGCATGTGTATCTGAGACTAAAACAATCTCTCATCAAGAAGTCGTTCAGAAGCAAGATAACCGTTCTCAACTTTCATTGGTAAATAGGATGGACAATCAAGGACAGAGTGCTCTCATCATTGCCAGCTCGTGCCGTGACAGAGTGACTGTGGAAATTCTTCTTCGTCATGGTGCCAATCCCAATATTGTTAGCAAACAAGATCAGACTGCTCTTAGTGTTGCTGCTTCACTAGGTGACTTAGTCATTGTGAAATCTCTTGTCCAGCATGGTGCCAGTGTAAGTCAACCACTTGGAAAAAACTCACCACTTTCTATTGCAGTGACAAAACAATATGTTAATATTGTGCAAGTTTTGTTGGAGAGTGATTCTAGCGTGAGGCNCGCGCAGCGCAGAGACTTTGCTCAGGCTTGCCCCATAGATGCTTGCATCTGTCTAGTATATAGAAGTATCATTGACTTCCAAGTACAATGCTTTCCTATGGCCTGTTATAATATACATGGTCTATGAGTGTCCCTCTGTCTGTGGTTAGGCTAGGTACTAACTGCTTGAAGCCGATATGATTCTGTAAAGATTTGGGCTATGTGTTGCTGACACATCCTCATTAAAGTCTCCTAGCACAATGGTGGCAAATATTGAATAATTGTACATCAGTGCTTTTCCTGGTGGCAGAGGCTCACAATATGTAACCCTTGCAGTGACTTCACTTGACTGAATACTAGCCTTGTACCCAGGCCACTCCCTGTGTTGCATGCAGAAAATCGGGAGGGCCTGGGAGGCAAAACCATGTGAATGACTTCACATAATTATTCAAGAATTATATCAGGTACTAACTGAAAGCGAGCTGTAACTTTGAATATACACAAATAATATTGTATTTTAATGGTAACCTTGCATGATTTAGGATGCTTTATCAAACATTTTTAGTGCTGTCAATATTTGTGACAAAAGGTAGTATCATTGCTATTGCATGCAATAATTTATCTGTATAGCAGGTTGTCCTTGTTGTTTGTTTGTCTGGTATGAAAACCAAGGAGTGACTTGCGGTCCCTCTGTGAGCCCAGCTGTCCAAATCTTTGTGTTGCAAAAATTCCCTAAATTACATGCAAATATTAATGATAACTATATGTATACAATCTGCAGACTCTCAATTCCAGCTGGTGGACAGCGATGTACTAATAGTCATTGTGGGTATGGTGAAAATTTTGGAAATGTTTATACAATGTAAGTTATCACATACTATACATATAATTATGTGTAATTAACCATTTAAATACTACAAAAAAGGTACGTAACAAGAACATAATATGAATGGCCAAATGATCATAACAAAGTGAATATAAGTGTTTCTTTGCATGTGTCTCATATATATTATTTATCCCTAAGGCTAGTTCAATGACATAATTTTATTATAACAAGTACAAAAAACATTGGAAATGTAATGAGACACAGGAATGGCTAAATCGTAAAAAGAACGCAAACAAGATGGAATGGCTGTTGAGTGTGTGCAGAATTCTTCCTGTATGGGCTGCATTTAACAATCTCCTTATTGAGTCTCTTATTTTGCCCACAGGAAGAATTCCTTACACACTCACTCTTAACAGCCATTCCATCTTGTTTGCGTTCTTTTTACGATTTAGCCATTCCTGTGTCTCATTACATTTCCAATGTTTTTTGTACTTGTTTGTTCTCATTTTTCCTTAATTCTACAAATCACAATTGAGTTGGTGTGTGNTCCGAGCATTCAGTTCAGGATAGATGTAATTAGTTATACAACATGTATTGTTATGAATGGTAAAAATCATCTGTGGCTGCATGCATATACTCTAGACCAAATCTGTATAAGAAGTGTTGATCCATCCTCTGGTATATCTGTTTTTGCATCAGTCAGCTGCTGTAAGTTCATATTGAATTTAGTATTAAACCTAATAAAGATATAATAGGTATCAAATCATATTCAGGTGCTTTAACAAATTATTGTGCCATCTATTGTTTTCATCTCATTTGTACATGTCTCAATATACCTGATTATGGAGTGTATTATCTATAATATATTGTAGATTGGGATCTAAACTGTTGGGGTGAGAGACCAGAGTGATCAAAATGATCAAGGAGAATAATACATTACAAGAAAGTTATTAGGACCTATTTGGACTTAAATCATATTTTTGATGTAGGCTTTTTTGTTACAATTGTTGTCATAATTGCAATTTCAAATATATTTTTCTTGCATATTTTTCAGTCTGACTATGAAAAAATGAGTAACAGAGTATAATTGCCGAGCACATTAGCACGAGGCAGTGTAATCTGGTGCAGGGCCAAAAATTGTGAAAGTAGCCGGCCCTTTACCGATCGATATTACGGAACACATGCACGCAAGGCCCACCCTACTGTCTATGATGGAACACAGCCACTGGAGTGTTGGTTGCCATACTTGAATCAAAGAAGAGGTGAGTTACTAGCCTGCTTGCTAGTATACCTCTTCTTGCAAAAAGATAATGATTACTTGCACAATAAGCAATCATATTCCCGCAGGGACTCTAAGAACTAGCTGCTAACAATACTGCTTTTGTGATTCAAGGAATGCATATATCTGTGCGAGGCAATTTCCCTCTACTCAGTGTATACTACTAGTTCACTCAGATCAATAAGGACAATCACAAAATCATACAAGTAAAATTGGATGGCTGATGCAGGATTCTAGTGTATTTTATAGGAATTCAAAATTAGTTTACCATGGTAATGAAGGCACCAAGGTGCATAACCCTTGGTGCGGGGTACATACAGGCTGAATCTTATAAGTATTTTGATGATATTTGATATATTATAGCAGCTTATTGTGTAGTCTAATAATTTGGGAAAATTTTTGCGTTTTCGTCTTGAATAGAAATTCGCGGGGAAAATTTTCGTGGATGCGTCTCAACTATACATGATAATGTAGTTGGATGAGTGTGTATCAATAAGCAGGTCTGCAGCTCTGCTATGGGACTCGCTCCGGCTCGCCCCTCATGCTTGCCCCAAAATTTTAACAGGATGAATGGGTGTGGCCTCGAAGCTTAGCTCAGATAGGCTGAAAAGCCTCAGATTTCAGAAACTATAGGCTTTTGTTGCTTTGTAAAAGGACCTCAGGCCATTTCATATCAGTAGCTAAGCTTCTACTGTCTATGCTATGAAGCTCGCTCAGGCTCGTCCCCCAAAATTATGGGTGTGGCCTCGAAGCTTAGCGCTCAAAGAGGCTGAAAAGCTTCATATCTCAGGAACTGCAGGCTTTTGTTGAATTCTTTGTGTAATTTTTTTAGATAATCTCGATTATTTTACCTTGGTATGCTGCTTTTGAAGACTGGAGCTGCCGTTCTTGAGATATAGTTGGAACACACACACACACACACAGACAAAACGACTACCATAACCCCTGCTGCGCATGCGCACCAAGGGTTAACAATTGTCATGAATAAAATTATGGTTAACATTAATGGATTCTAAATTAAAAATCCGATATAGAATACTAGCACTAAATTAATTAAAGAAGTGAAATCACCTATACAAGCCTAGGTGCACTCGTATAGCATGCAAAACCACGACATTTTGTACCGTATAGCGGGAAATTTTCGTGGGGGAAAATTTTTGCGTTTTCGTCTTGAATAGAAATTCGCGGGGAAAATTTTCGTGGATGCGTCTCAACTATACATGACGACCACATACCTTACAAATTTCGTGGGGGAAAATTTTAGCGGAAAGCTGCCAAACCGCGAAATTCGCAAAAATTTTCCCCCACGAAAATTTCCCGCTATACGGTATATAATGAAAAGGATGCATGAGTACTTAGACTCAAGTGAGTAGATTAAGTGTCAGCAATATTTTGAAATGACCTGGTTCAATAAGACATGGGACCCTCATTAGAATAAAAAATATGGGTATTGCCTGTAACTTTTTTGCCCACTGTTGTCATGGATACATGCATACAAAGACTTTGCATGATGTGATTCACCACTCGTAAATACTTTGAATAGTCCTTTTCACGTAAAGCTCTAAGGAATTCATTAGCGCTTAATTACATGTGACATCACGGCTGGGGTACATTCATCCGCCATCTTGGGGTACTTAAATCACATGTAATTAAGCGCTAATGAATTCCTTAGAGCTTTACGTGAAAAGGACTATTCAAAGTATTTACGAGTCAATGGGGAAATGTGCAAAATTGAGTGCTGCGTATTTCCGCGTGCATACCGTATATTCTAAATATGAGAGATGCAAAGAAAAGTTCAAAGCAAGCTCTTTCCAACGCAAAAAGAACCAGGACGGTCAGACGCTCAGAAGCAAAGCTACAAGTGCAAGAATTTCCGTGGTTTGAGAACAAAAAGTAGGCTTTAAAAGACTTTGTTAAGTTCTACAAGTGCTATTTAGCCCCAATACTATTGTAAAAGTAGTGCTAGAGCATATACTAACTGTTCTGTTTGTTTCTAAAATATTTGCATGACTATTTACTATGAGCGTTGCTAAAAAGAAGACAGACGGGCTCTAAGTGCAATTTCTGGACTGTAGAAAGAGGGATAAAGTGTGATTTTGCCTTGAATATATTCTGTTGCTTACTATACGTACCTTAGAGACTTTAGAATATTTTCTCTCTCAAGATATAAGCCAAAATAAGTACAAAACCAGTGGATATTCTTGCACTTGTAGCTTTGCTTCTGAGCGTCTGACCGTCCTGGTTCTTTTTGCGTTGGAAAGAGCTTGCTTTGAACTTTTCTTTGCATCTCTCATATTTAGAATATACGGTATGCACGTGGAAATACGCAGCGCTCAATTTTGCACATTTCCCCATTGACTTCCATACAAAAGTACCCCAAGATGGCGGATGAATGTACCCCAGCCGTGACGTCACGCTTCATTAACGGGCCAGCGAAATTCTTTTGCTTTACGTGAAAAGGACTATTATCTTGAAATTTGTCGTGTAGGATCTTGAGAACGCTGTAGTTTCTGAGATCTTAGGCTTTGTGCATCTCTGAGCGCTTTGGCTTCGAAACTGCACCCATCAATCATGCCCCATGTGATGTGCGTTATCTAGAAATACAGTTGAGCTTGCATGAGTAGAGGCCAGTTCATGGCTCACTACAAAATCAGATAGCTGCTTGGTCAGGTAAGTAACTCAAATGAGATAACACTTTGTAGAACTGTGAATGTATGATATAGTACTGTTTATACTGTTGCTTGGTCAGCTAGGCTGCACTGAGATGCAATGATAAGCAGATCGGAGGACTGAACCGTGCTGTGTCATAATATGATCTAGTACTGAGCTTAGATGTGTGTTGTTGTATCAGTGAACTTCACTACATGCATGACTGGCTGCTAAGCTGAGGAGCCTGGGGACTATAGGCTAACTTGGGCCTACTATGATTGGTAGATTAGTTTTGTTGATACACCTGGGCTGTACATGTAGGTATAATACACTCTTTTACACAGTGTATGCGTAAGTGTGCTAGCTAGGGTGCCGAGGCTTGTGCACCACACAGTGGTGCTTTCATTACCATGGTTACACATGATTGTTGGTGTGGGGGTAATGGAGGGAATTACCGTATAGCGGGAAATTTTCGGGGGTATAAATTTTCATGAAAAGCCTAGACCGCACTTCAGAAGAAAGTCAGGGAACTCGCCAGAAGGTTCAAGCAGGGTGGACCGCCCTGTTAATATACTTAGCAGTTAGCTAGTATGATTTTTTTTATGTTATTGCAAACTTGTGCTTTAAATGGAAAAATTTGGCACATGCTCAGTGGAGTAATCTAATTGCTGCTGGTTAGTAGTGAGCTTGTCATAGCAAATAGATTCTTAGAAATGTAAGACGTTTCGGTCCGTGGACCATCATCAGTTATGACCGGATGACAAAAACCAGTGGGTTAAAAATGGTTGGTGAGGTTGGTGACGTCAGATGATGTAATTGGTGAGAGTTGGGTGATACATCATAGTAACCGAGTGAAGAGTGAGATGAACAAATAAATGAAATAAAATAAAATAAGATCAAAATAAAATAAATAAATAGATGAAGTGTAATAAATTAAGTAAAATAAAATAAAATAAATTAAATAAAAATAAAAGATAAAAAAATAGACGACTGTTGAGATGGGGGGGGG
>CAXIPT010000004.1:3677597-3879822 GCA_964030475.1 Tethya wilhelma | reverse complement strand
CTCTAAAAGCGGCGAGAAGCTGCCTTTTCTAAGTGAAATGGAAGGCCAAGTAGTGAAAGAAAGCGTTGTTCATGGCTGTCAGGCTTAGAAAACTACGTGAACATCCAGTTTATAAACTTTGCGCCTGTTATCAAAGGTAAGTGTAAGAAGACAGTATGCGCCTAATAGCGAATGTGCGCCTAATAACGAAGTGCGCCTAATAACCCGACTCTACGGTACTACACTAACAGTTTTCTGTAGTTATGCATGTGCATGTGAGAATACTTTACAATTAGCAACATAAATACTAATGAGAGCATGCAACATTCCTGAGAAAATACAGACATGTTTCCCACTACCTGTCAGATTTAATTGTTAAGCCTCGGCACATGCAGAGGATTACGTACGGTAATCGTTTTGTCCGTCTGTGTGCCTGTTCACTCAAAATCTCAAGGCAGCTAGCTCTAGCGACAAAATTGACGTTCATAAATGTGAATGAGCTTGTAGAATTACATTTTTTGCAACTGTTGTTCCTGAGATTTAAGGCTTTTGTGCTTCTTTTTAGTGCTTAGCTTCGAGGCCATGCCTACTGATTTATTGTACATTATTTAGAATCAGAGCAATAATCACTGTATGATACCGAAGGCTGCTGCTACTGCTGCTGTTGTTATTGTTAGCCTGCTTTCTATCTAAGCATGTAGAAAGATCTATTGGCAAGTGTAGATTTTCAGTCTGCCTGTGCCAGTGACTAGCACTCAGGCCAGCTCTATGCTGCTACCGTTATTGGTCAGTGTTCCTTGGAAAGATAAACAAGAGTAGGCCTGCTTTGTATGCAAGCATGTAGATGTATTTGCATGTATAGATTTTTTTAGTTTGCCAATGGCTGACTCAGGTCAGTGTTAGCGGTCTCAGGAAGGCAGCTCCTGGTTAGGTTTTGTATACTATTTTACAACAGCTGAGCATTTCAGTTCAATCATGCAGCATAGCTCATAGCTAGTGCATGACTTGCATAACATTGTGCTGCTCCATCACAGCCAGAGTTATATGGTAGAACAGTTCAACCTGGGCTGGGTTTTAGTCTCATGACACACTTTTGATATGTTCATAGCTATGATACACTCTACATAACACTCTGTATATAGCATTATAAGTGCACTGACCAGCTATGTGAGCTGAGGCTTGAGCACCTTGGTGCTTTTCATTTTGAACAGTATAAGAGACTCCAGGGTTCGAAAAACCAAGAACACAAAGTAAGTGTCATTTGCTCAAGCCTCAAATATACAAGCCTAAACTACACTAAAAGTCAAAAAAAGTACAAGTCTTAGAACTCTAGGTGCCAAGGTACTAGCAATTATGAGCATGCATGCATGCTTACTGTTGCGCAATATCTACACTCTGTACTATAATATTATACTACACAGTATAAAAAGAGTGGAGCGTGATCCTCTTGCATTTCTGATAATGTCCTAGTAAAGGTATATTGTAACAACAATACATAATAATATAATATTAACATACCATAAACAGCAGGAATAGCATAAGTTTGTCCTTGTGGATCTTGTATTTCAAGGGTTTTGTCTTGACAATTACCAGAGAAGACAGTAGCCATAAGGCTAGCAAGGAGTATAGTTCCAAATATAGTCCTCATGATGGACGATGATCACTAATGTTCAGTTATTCGTTCCAAGGTTATAACTTTGAACCTGCTTTTGATATAGATCATCACCTCTTTTATACACAGACTTTTAATTAGCTATGTCCTTAAGCTTCTTGCAACAATGTTGTTTCAAGAGTTACATAGTTCAGAAGTCCGGAACAGAACTAAAATTGAACATTATAAAAGTTGCTTATACAACAATGCACTAAAAATCACTGTTGTACGTAAGTGCAATATTAGATTCCAAAAGATGTTGGTGTGATGTTTACAAATAAGGCTACGAATCAAAATGACTGTTGATTTATACTTAAATCTACAAAATGAAATGGACAGCACCAAAGGTACTCAAACCCTTGCCCAATTGGTGAATCTAGCTACCAGTTAACAATCGGCTTAAAGATTCTGAACTCAGAACTAACTTAAACTTAACTCATAACTTAAACTCCATTTAATATAAAAAATAATAGATATACTAGAGATTATATATAATGAATATCGGTTAGGCAAATTTCGAAAACTCGATCTGGGTGTCAGTTTCGCAATAAATTTAGCTGCAGAAAGTAAAGACTAGCCTGAGTTAATAAATATAAATATACAAGTATAAAAAACATGATGTAACATTAATAAGAAAATCGGATTGGCGGGCAAAATCATAAGAGGAATAATTGTTGTCAGTTGAGTGAGCTAGTTTAGCTCAATGACACAGTGGACACAAAATTTCTGATGTTTTTTATACTTGTTTTATTTTTTTCTGAATGTATTAAGAAGTATCCTATAGCATTTGTGCATACTTCACTGTAATCAACAGTACGTAGAGTCCAAATGGTCGTATTGTATGACTAGAGAGTTTAGCACAGCTATAATTATTTGAAATAATGCACACTTGTCTGTGGAAAGGGTCAATTTTGATTTCTTTAGTATAGTAGGTCCAATAATTCATGAGTACAGAAATTAATGACCACCTAAGAAGAATGCACTTTCTAGCGACCGAATGAGAGACATGCAAAACCAATGCCAAAAGCAACTGAACACAAAGATACTAAGTTTTTTCGTTCATGAATCAGCTTCTAAAAGCAAGCAGTCTCTGAGAAGTCTTGCCAACATATATAGAAGAATGAGAAGATGGAGAAAATTGGAGGCATGACATGTTTTATTTAAGTACTCTAGCAATGGTTTTAGGCTATGTTTTTAGACTCACTAGAAAGAAAAGTAGCTTTAGAAATCTTATAGTGGCAAGTGTTCATTTTTGCAGTCATTAGCATGAATATTTGTATTGCACTAATAGGCCATCCGTGTGTACCTAGTATTACCATACTGGGAATAATATATTATGACATGTTTTAATATAGCCATCTAAAAAACCATTTATTGAGTTGGCCAACAAAGAACATTGCTTTAAATAGAGATCCTGAATATTTCGAAGATAACTATAACTAGATACAAAACTCTACCATAGCTATTAGTTGCTGTAGACAATTTGATAGTGTACATGCAGATACCGTAAACCGTGAAAATTTCATAGGTGATAATTATAAATTTTCGTAGTCGCTGTAGAATACGAAAATTAAACGCGCGAAACATTGCAAAATAGTGAGTGGGGCTGTGTAACACGGTGATGCTATGAAAATTATTCAGCACGAAAAATTTTTCGTACGAAAAGCTTTGAATGCAAAAATTTTGGCGATTTACGGTATATTAATTGTTCACAAAAAACAAACAACTGAAAAAAAACAGAAATGTAACGGAGGAATGGCAAATAATAAAAAGGAAGCAATCAAGATAGAAATGGTGGTCAGATTGAGTGAAAGTTCATTCCTGTGTCCACTATATCACTTAGCAAGGGATATGAACATTAGGCCTGCACACAGAAATGAACTCATCACTCAATCTGACAACCATTCCTATCTTGTTTGCTTACTAATATGATTTTGCCATTCCTATGTTCTCAGTACATTTCTACAGATTGCTATAGCTTGTAAATTCATCCAGAGGCTTCTGCAGCAAAAGGCTTAAAGCTTTCATATCTTTGATATTCTATGCATGGTGATGGCTATATGATCGAGAATTAAAATTATGTCATTGAGATTAGGTCGTTACCTTGCTACCCAGAGAAAGCTGTATTCTACATCATACTAACAGCTTTTGGAACAATATAGTTCTGTTCCAAACCTTGTAACATGTGAATTCCATATAATTATACGTACTAGCAAAATCTTGTAGTGAAATTGGTTCAAATGTTCATTAACACAGTACAATTGTGCAATACAAGGTTCGGAATAAAACTATGTTCCAAAAGCTCTCAAGCTCAACAACAGAACAAGATGGTATGTTCCTAATTGTAACTTCTTTTGTAAAGCAATATTTTACACATATATTATACTACAGGAACAACTTGATATAGCTAAGTCTGTTGAGCCTAAATGAAACGCATAAATTTCAAAATACCAGCAGCTAACATGCATGCAGTTGGGGGACACATAATATCTGAGTAGGTATAAACTCAATTTCAGCCTACAAGTTCCAGGCATGCTTACAGCTTGCAGAAAATTTTCTGAGTACGAGAAAATTAGGAGCTATGACAAGTTGTCATTTGTTAACCCCAAATGGAACAATTTTGTTTATTCCCAGTACGGTAGTACTGGGTTCATAGGAATGGCACGGACAAATATTCACGCGAATAACTCTGCAAAAACTGAGCGCTTGGCACTAAAAGGCTTCTTAAGCTACAATTTAGCTCTTTCTCTTTCAAATGAGCCCTAAAACATGGCCTAAAACCATCGCTAATGTAACAAATACAAATATGGCAAACCTCCAATTTTCTCCATCTTCTTCTTATTCTTCTTCTATCTTGGCTCAACTTTTCTCAGAGACTGATTCTTGAATGAACAAACTTGGTTTCTTTGGGGACAGTCGCTTTTGCCATCGGTTTTTTGTGTCTCTGATTCAGCTAATGAATGGTGCATGATTTAGAAATTAATGGTCGCCATATGGAGAAGGCGCTTTTTGCTTTGTATCTAGTGACTCAATAGTTAGCCTAACGACCATTTCCATATTGATCAAATATTTCAGTTGAAAAAAGGGAGGGGTGCCCCTAATGCTGGATCTGCCAATGATATTACTCTTGGCATCTTATCTGAGAATAGTTAAGGATGCCTTAACTTTTAAAATGGGTAAAAACATAGATTTTGTGGTAAGTATTTTAACAAAAATATATATTTCCCCCAAAATACAATGGGTATTAATAAAATAGCCATTGATACACCACACACTAAAATTTAAGTGTAATGTGATCTATGCAGGAGCATCGCCACATTGCAATACCTTTAAACAAAATGAGGATTGCTAGAACTAGTTTCCAGAATGTCATATTTTTTAATATAATTATTAGAAATTTAATCTGCTGGGAAATTTGGTATTTTTGGGTAGATACAGAGCAAATAGCTGTTTCTAAATATTGCCAACCTATGTGTATTGTAGCTCCTCCTTCGCGAATATTTTCTTCGAAAATAAGGGAGAGAGCCTGGTACCAGTAGTGACGTGAGTTTCCGTACTATTTTATGTTAGTTAGCTAGTCAGAGCAACAGCGAACAGAACAGAACAGAAGAACACCTACCATTCGCTTATTCAAAGTCATTTCTTGTGTGCAAAGAGATCATGTACTTTCTGAACAGCTGTTGTGATAGTCACTTTTGTTTTTTTGCCTTGTTTTGGCCAGACTGAAATATCAAGACGGGACACAAAACCGAGAGACTGCGATTTATCTGTTACCTCTTAGACAATTATTGGAGACTACTGGCTACTTTTTTCTTGTCTCTTTCCACAGTCTTCTACATCTCTATAGCTCTCAGTGCTCATAGTTGGCAAAACTTTTGCTTATAACATTTCAACTGACTACATTGGAGAATGTGTGTGACGCATTCAAAATATAGCACGTCATCATGACTCACCTCAAGTCTACCCTGTACGTGACTCACGTGACTACTGGTACCAGGCTCTCTGCTTTCTAAAATATTTGGAAAGGAGGAGCCTGGGAACGAGGCTATGTGTAATGTTTACATTAAATACCCAAATTTGTAGGCAAATCTAATATCTTACAGATGTATCTGCTCGAATGCTCTGCATGCAATGAGTGCTGTAGTAATGCTCATTTATACATGTACTTGGCGATGTTGCCACGCTCACAAACATTATTTGACTTTCATTTTCATAAATACAATAATGGTACGATGATCACCAGGTTTGGTTTACTAATGCACGAGCATAACTAAAACACAAACTCTAAACTTTTCATCCAGTGAAGCTTGAAACAAGATTACATGCTCATTACCAGCCAAAAAGTTTCTGGATAGTACCAGGAAATTTTTTACAAGGGAGAGTGCCGCTCTGGAACTCTGTGTTAAGCTTTAAATTTTGTTAGCTTCTAGATCGTTGTTTAGTCATACCAGGTCCAAGCTTTGGCTTGCTCAAGTCATCATTATTTATCTATACAAAATTCACACTTAATTTAAAGTAAAGCCACCTACGGTACACAAGCCTCGCACTCTCTGTCACTTGCAACTTGTGGTGAATCACTGATAGCTATGGTAGAGTTTTGTATCCAGTAGTAGCAGAATCTGTACTTATCACAAAATATATAAATTCTAAATAACACACACTTCTATGTATAGAAAGGGTCGTTGACTTGATTTTCCAAGTTCATGAGTACAGAAATCAATGGCTTGGTCTTGTATCTTGTGACTTTTCTGCAAGAAGGACTGGCTCCCTAGGGTAGGGAATTAAGGCACAAAATGATTTGAACAAATTTTTATCATTTAACATGCTCCTACCGTAATGCATGTGAATGATGCTCCGAACATCCTTAATGATTGATTTGCCCTGGTTATCAGAGTCACATGACTAATCTCATGAATATTCATGAAAATATCTTCAATTAAAATCGCAGAAATGATATGGAGTTACCAAAATTATTTCACTGGTTTATTCATTAATATGTTGACATGGAGAGTAGTGAAGTAGTAAATTTTGGTGTGCATTAAATGGAAAGTGCTGCATATCTCTCCATGGCAACAACTCAATGAGTAAAAATATAGTAAGATTTCATATAAAATTTTTGGTTACCTTATATTGCATATCATTTCCGGAATTTTAATCAAAGATATTTTCAAGAATATTCATAATGAGATTGGTAATGTAACCAGGGCAAATCATTAAGGATGTTCAGAGCATCGTTCACACATGCGTTACCATGGTGAGAGCATGTTAAATGATAAAGGTATTCTTAGTTCGAATTAATTAGGGAGCCGGTCCTCAACTTGCCAGAGTTGGCTAAAGAGACGAGTAACTGATGCCAAAAGCGGTTGAAGACAAAGAAACTATTTGTTCAAGAATCAGCTTCTGGAAGTGAGAAAACTGGGTGCAAGGAAGAAGAAGGTAGAGGAAATTGGAGGTTTAGCATATTTTACTTTAGAGATTTTTCAATAATCGTTCAAGTCAGGTCAACGTCGTACAAACCACAACAAAGTGGGTATCGTCTGAAAGCTTTCATTGCACTGAATGCAGTAGTGAAGTATCACATGACCCTTGCAGACTCCAATACTTTTGTGTTAATCTTGCTTATTGATTTACCGTATAGCCGGAAAATTTGGCGGATTGAGCCTAAGTTTGAATTTGGCGAATTTTAATTTGGCGGAGCGAGCTGTATCGCACGCGCACGCGCGCGCATAAAAAGGCTGCTGCAGCATATATGCGTGAAAAAAATATTGGCGGATTTTAACTAAGTCCCATCCGCCAAATTTAATTTCCTGCCAAATTTTCCGGCTATACGGTATCATACAAATTCAAAACTTCTGCCATTGTAATCCAGATACATAGATTGTTAAAAAATTTGAGATACAGAGTTGCTTTTACTTGGAACAGTACTGTACATGTGTTGATAATCAACCAAATTACATTGAATTCTCAATTATGATCCAAGTCAGGTCAACGTCATACAAACCACAACAAAGAGGGTATCGTTTGAAAGCTCTCATTACACTAATGCAATAGTGAAGGCTACAGTATCACTTGACCCTCGCAGACTCCAACATAATGGGATTTTTTGCAGCCTTTTTATGGCCTTTTACTCTCCTTTATCCAGAACTTTGCCAATCAGGACTGCTGCATCTGTTAGTTGAAAGCTAAATTCATTGACAAGTAGATATTGGAGTAGTATCGACAATGATGACTGGAGGTCATCTCCTAAGAGCATTTCGATCCATTCCTGAGAATACTCAACTCATTCAGAGTAGGTTTAGGACTTGGAGAGGACTCTTCGTCAACACCAGATGAACATCAAGAACAGAGGATGAGATATGATTTGACTCGAATGGGGTTGTCGACACAGTATAGTCGAATGAAATATCAGGTTCAAAATCCCCAAACACAATTGGATAGGATCTCCATGAATGTCGGGGGTTGAAGTCAATTCAGCAGTATCAGAGTTGTGGCTTCAACGGGATCAGTGTCTTGAGACAGATGAGGACTTTCAAGAGATGATGAGAGTACTGAAATTATTATAAAACATGCATGCCAACATTTCAAGTAGCTAAGATAGGGCCACTTGTTGATTCTTCACTTCTCCCTATAGCAGAACTGAGTTCCTTCTTTCTCTTAGACATGTTAGGCATTCTTTTTACTCATCAAAGAACCTCAGAAGACTTTTAATAGCATAGAATTCTTCGCATGTTTGCACATGGGGTGGGCATCAATTAGAAAACCCTGCGTCTAAACTAACCTAGAACATAGCAACAGCATCAACTACACAATATCCTACCAAATTATTTTTTAAACAAAAGCTCTCAATCAGCTGAATAAAAGTTTCTATTGTTGCTAGGTTCAATAATGCACAGAAAAGGAAATATGCGCAAAATAAATTTTGGCCATTTATGCCTGGTGGCACTATACAGGTTCACACACATATGACATGAGTTCTAGTCTGTTCTACTGCATGGTTATCCTATTGATTACATATCACAATGGTCATACACTCCTAAATGAAATACTTACAACCAAATATTTATATCATTACTTACAGATCTGAATTTCCTTGTCAAGTGTTCTTCATTGCGTTGCAGTGGTTACTATGTGGCCAAAACAACAGAATTCAACTCTAGGAACATAATTCTTGCTTATGATAATATGTGCAACCTGGCAAGACTAAGAGTTGCAAGTACCACTTGCTCCTTGATTTGACAGAATTTGGCTTAATACTAGTTGATGTGTTTCATCATATTTCAGAAGAATGTCGGGAAAATTTTTCTCCCCTTAAATTGAAACATGATAATCCAGACTAACACTCAGGCAGGAAAGCAAACATTTATATGGGTTGGCAGGTTCAAGAATATTCTTTGTTCTATGAGCAAGACACATCATCGTATGGTGCTTCGATGCAACAGGTACACCAAGAAATGTTATGCAAATTGGAAAGAACAATTTTGCTGAAGAAAATTAAATGAAACATTAGCATGACTTAATTACTTCAGATTATTGTTCACTGAAAATCATGTTTCGTTTTGTACTTATTGGCGTGTGCGCACACCAATAAGCACTGCACAGCAAGCATGTGTGTGTGTGTGTGCACTCTACATTTCCAAAGTAATGATAGCAATGTTATGTGGACTGAGTAAGCACTGTTGCATTTGTCCACATGTAACTGATGATTTGTACATGTAACATATACATGTAACTGTACATATGTACTGGTTATTGTACAATTAATAGGTGAGATATTCCGTATAGCGGCTAAATTTGGCTGGCTTAAATTTGGCAAATTCCCATTTTAGGATTATTGGCGATTTTAATTTGGCGATTCAATTCCGCACGCTGCATATTATTATTATTATTATTATTGCTTTATTACAAAGTACAAGACACTGGAATTTTTAGTTATGTGGCGTGATCATGAAGAATGATGGTATTCAAGATGAATTATGGGTTGATAGTACTTTGCTAAAGGACAACTATACAGCATGTATATACATGTACAAGCTACAGTAGTTCAGAGTCATCCCAGACGTGATTTATCATTTCGACGGAAATGGCAGCACAGTGGCTCAAATGATATGCAGCCAAGAATGGCGATTGTATGCTGAATTCACTTTTTTACCCATTTACTGTAGAGTGAGTTGCCAACATAAAGTGCGATGGTGATATGTGCATAATAATTAAGAGTTGTTGAAGCAGTGACGCATCCTGATGGCACATCAATCCATAATAAACTTGACTGTCCTGTTATGTTCGATCAAGTTTAAGGAGTGGACCCTCAAAGTGTTATTGAGAGCAGTGTTAATAGTCTACGAATGTGGAGACTTTTGTCAAGTCAAAATAGAGAGCTGAGAGAGAAACCATTCAGTCAAGCCTGTAGCATCATTTATCCGTAATCTTATCTATTGTTTTATTATTAATTTTATTGTATGTTGTAAATGTTTTGTTTTGTATATGCTGTACAGGTTTCAAATCACCAATCCTGATGTTACAACATTGTACAGTGTACATTATAATTATTATTACACGACAAAACTATGCACATCCCACGAACACAGATGAAGCATCAAAATTACTATGCTGAAATAATCCTGAAGACCAACACTGTGATTAACCCATACAACTTCAGTGGTAAATCATGTTTCGTCAATATGATGATGCAACAGTACTGAGCTGACATCAGGCAGCAACAGCAAGTGGCCAAAACGATGAATCAGTACTGTTGTGGTTGCCATTTCAGGATCAACTTAAAATTTTTGGCTGTGTACTCTCGATCAAGTGTACTGCCTTTGAACTATGTTGTGACTTCTAGGAATGTACTTCTAAAAGGGCATGCCTAGCCTGGATATCACCATATGTGCATGAACAGAACTGATCATAGGCCATGTATAGATCTAAAACTAAAGTATTATGGTGTGGCTAAGACGTACGCTAACCTTGTGACTCTATTCAAGAGCAGCATCAGCTGAATAGATGTTTTCACTCAAGTTTTCCGACAATAGTTGGATTTTTCAGCAATTTTCCCAAAAAACCAATCCTCAACAGTTTTCTGGCAGTATAGCTAGAAAGTTTTCAAGCAACGTAGAAACGTTTTTGGACTCTGTACACTCACTGATTTTTTTTTCAAAATGAATCCACATTGATGTCATGATACTATAAAGACCTGTTATTAAAGAAGTGATTAGCTAGTTAGTGACCATGCCTTCATAGCGATTAGAAGCCCTCGGAAGTGTTTATAAAGTTACTCATTGGCCACAAGGCACGGGTACTAAATAACAAATAGCTAAAGTAGCAATAAATTATATACCGCTAAATATGAAGATGTTGTGTAATTATTATGATCACATGACTTATTGCTCATAAATAATCATCAATTTTGTTATTTTTCAGTTTACCAGTCCCTAAATCTGTTTCTATGGCAACCAAGCGTTTATCAAAGATTAATCGTCTTTCTAGACCCAATTAACTGAGCGTTGCCATGGAGAGTTAAGAGAACAATAATGGGTGTGCATTAAATAGAATTTTGCTCTTATCTTCCTTAGGTAAAGTTAGTGTAGTTAGCATTTTGTAATAAATAATCTGCCAAAATTTGGTTGCCACGGAACAGGTTTGTTTGTTTTTGAAGAAGTAATAATCATGAAGTAATCATTAATTTACGCAAAAAGTAAAAGTCACCAAGATATTAACATGGAAAGAGACAAGTTGCATCATTTACAGTGATGATAGGAATATCAATAGAGAGCCTAATTTATTTATTGGTAGTTAATTAAGTAAACCCATGCCTTATAGTCCCTGAGAACCTTGGGCTGTGCCCTTGGTCACTATATAAACACCTCGGGCTAGGTCAATAACCTATACTTAGCATCTCTCCATTTAGCTGTCGCTGGCACACTATTATATGTCTATCTCTAACTGATGTGACTTGTTGGCTGAGGATACATCACATGATATAGATGTTTTGGATTCAATAAGTGGTGTTGAACACAGGTAAGCATCTCTCCTTTTGTTGTGGTAGTGGTATTTATTGCTGTCACTGTTCGCAAACTATTAACTGACGTGATGTTACCTAAGGACATATTGTGGCCAGCAGGACTTATGGTTCTTGGGAAATTTAAAGATGCTAATTGTTTGTTAAAAGCAGTTGTCAAGAATCTATTGTTTTTAGAGCCCTTGGCTTGATTGATCAAGTATAATTGTGGAGAATAATACAAGAATCATCCATCTAAATATTGAGAATGAGCGATGTTTATTGTGAGCTTAAAGGAAAGTTTGATAAATGGTCACTAGATTCTCAGATGGGAAACATTCACCAAGGATTCATGCGGATGAAGTATGGGGTAAATTGATTGAAGAGCAGATCCTTCACAACTAGCCATACAATATACATGTCACGTTCTAGCATGTCTACGCGTGGTTCCCATGTTTAAAATTTCCGAATAATAAAACAAGTAATACGATTTTAAACTCCTGTGAAACGCAATTACTGGCATCTCAAGTTAGTTCAAGTTAGTTCAAATTGTAGGGAAAATGATCAACTAGCTACAAGCAAAGTTACAGCTGGCTGCTTTCTCAACGGGGGTTAATATTCCAGGACAACACCAGAAAAGAGAAGTTTTCAGAGAAACATGGCTTGTTTGAAAGATATCAGGAATAACAAGAATGTAAGTAAATTCAATGACTTTGCTGCTTCTCTTTTTTTTGTGAGCAATAGGTTGGACAAAAGATCGATAAATTATTTCATACTTTATACACTTGCTACGTGTGTTGTGTGCAGTGGTATATGTGTAGTATGATCACTTAGAGTCTCAGTCTCTCCCACTTGATAGTTTCTTCTTTGGTACTGGTCTGGCTGTTGTGTTCGCTGGAGCAATATGGAGATGATGTCTCATCCTCTGAACTTTGTCAGGTATACCACCGTATGTTCATTTTTGGGAATTAAAGTAAGTGTGTATACTCTCAGCTCCTTGCTCACCAGGAAGACCAAATCTAACCTCCCATTCTCTTTATCCAAGATTACACATGCTCTTCAAGCATGTGCAACTTTGGAGAGTTACTGAACTCCTTTCTGTAGTAGCCCATAACAGGGGCGGATCCAGGAATTTAGAAAGGGTAGTTTGAATTAAATTGCGCGCAGATTTTGGTTGGCCCCGCCCACTTTCCATAAACCACGCCTATTTTACGTGCTGAGCCCCACCCACTTCCAGTTGTGTGGACTTTGTACTTACCTGCACGAGCACGAGTAGCGCTAACTCGCTGATTTTCAGCCGTTTTTTTGCCAGAATCTGCACTTGTTTGGTACCATGGTCTTATCTACTGGCTTAAATTCACTCTTAAAGAAAGTATTATACTTATGAGCGTCCATCCGTTGATCTTCTACTGTTATTTCTTGTAAAAAAATTTTTTGATGAGCTGGCCAAAAAGGGGGGTTCGTCCGAACCAAACGAACTACCCCTGGATCCGCCACTGCCATAAACTTTTTGCTTTAGAAACAAGGTTCGAAAACAACATCATGCCAGCTATCTGGTATTTTTGTTACATACATAGCTTTTCTGCATCACTTGAATCTTTCATAGATGTTGTGACAGTGACTAAAGAGAAGTAAGGCTTTTCGGTGTTTCTCTACTATCTGCTGAGCTTCGGTGACCAGCGAAGGATAATATTGACATGCTACTGGGATGACAGAGTCAACTGGTTGATACTGAAATCAATCATATGCAGGTAAGAGACCGACAAACACTATGCATCTACTTTAATTCCGGTGTATACCTTCAGACAACTGTGCATGCACATGATTTCCCACAAGAGTCCCACTGTAATAAGCCTGTCTCTCCACATGAAAGGCTGTCAGTGAATTATTCAAGCCTGAAGGCCTTCACAAAGGGCCAGCATTCCTTGGAAACTTCTTTTAATTCTCTAGCTCTTTTGTTTAAGATACATGTACATGTGTTTATGCTATATATGTCTTTTTATACAGGAATTAAGATACCATTTCACTTTTCTTATATTTCTTATTGTGCGATTGCCAGCAATGTGGATTGTGGTTTGTTAGGAGCTATTCAACTTATCTCTGAGTCCATAGTATCACGAATATCAGCAATGTTACAATATAGTTTTTAAAAGTAGCTTCTGCTATACTGCCCTCTAGTTGCATCAAGTTCATGGCACTCATCCTCAAAAATGGTGAACATCCAATGAAAAATGCCTAGACAAATGTGGTGACCTGGAGGACACACCTGTGTTATATATTTAACCCTTGGCGCGCGCATACGCAGCAAGGGTTAAGTAGTCATTTTGTATGTCTGTCAGTCTGACCAATTTTTTCTGCACTCTTAATCTCAAGAACGGAATGCTCAGTCTTCAAAAGCGGCACACCAAGGTAAAATAATCGTTATCATACGTACGGTAGTACGTATAGTAGGAATGGGCCACATGTCTCATAGACCCAATACAAAATGTTTTTCACCATAAAAATCTAGCAAAACAAAATTAAGCCCTCAAACTTGCTCAAAGGCTCTCCCCAACAGATTACCAACTGCATGCAAGGGCTGAAGCTCACAGAAACTTCACTGGGCACTCGTAGAGAGCGCTAGTGGGAAGCCACAATAGTGCCATTTTTGTTCTCCTAACGTATTTACGTACGTACGTACGTACGTACGTACTGACTGACTTACTTGAACACGGTTTCCAGAGAACTGGCAGAAAGTGTGGAGCCAACTTTGACAGCACTAGGTAAGTCCTTTTCAAGGGAACTGCGTTCCTTGATACTCGTTTTCATCATAAATAAGCCTAAACAAAAACTAGAAAGCTTTGAAACTTAGCATATAAATTCATGTATTTCAACGTAGCAATCTTCCTGCAGGTAGAGTTCAAAGGTCATTCATTATTTATCCACGTGTTATTGAACACGCATGCGCATTAGTTATTCTAGCATTACAATGCATGTAGCTATGCTGCATGCCTACTCAAGCTTTTTGTAGGGACTAACTAGTCTCTAATGGCAGTCTTCACATGCACTGTAGTGTTGAAAAAAGTTAATGAACAAGTAGCAAAAATTTTAAAAAATTAGCAGTGTAGTGCTGTAAAAAGTATTGGAACAAGGCATGTCTCAATTTCGGGCACATGACTACTTCATTTTTTTTGTGTTCAAGTCATGGGCAGTATAATCTAATCCTGCCTGCTATACTTTATTCCACTATTTAGCCAAGTGATAAGATTGGCAAGAATTTGAACCATTAGTATGTGATACTGTTGCTCACCTGATAAACTTCATCTACAGATATATAGTAATTCTGAAACCATTGACAACAATAATTGAGGGATCAAAAATGAAAATGAAGTAGTCATGTGCCCGAAATTGAGACATGCCTTGTTCCAATACTTTCAGCACTGCCCTGCTAATTTTTTAAAATTTTTGCTACTTGTTATCTAAAAAAATTACTCGTAGCATTCAACAAAACCCTATAGTTCCTGAGATCTGAGGCTTTTCAGCCCCTCTGAGCACTAAGCTTCGAGGCCACACCTGCTAATCACCCCCATTTCTTAGTGTGCGTTATTTAGAATAAGCTAGGCAAAAGCATGCAGGAGTTGAGCATTGAGGGGCAACTAACTACTTTGAAGGTAAATTTAGCGCGCAATAATACTACACTCTTATTAACCACGCTGTTTTGGCATATTATAAGGATGTTTTTAATGAATCCAAGGCATGACAGAGCTGATAATAGGCTGATAAACAATCACTGAGTCATATGTGAACTTGCCAGCTAGTACTCTAACTATATCTTTGCAGTTAACCATTTAGATAATCAGATCATTGTTAGTGACCAAATATTCTCGGTCAGGCTACCAATACTGGTCCGGCAGGGCATCCGTCCTGAAGTCATGGTTAAAGTAGTAATTGTAGCTCAGTATCCTCTGCTGGGTCCACTGTTCATTGTACTGGAAGCTAGATTGACAATGTATTCTTATGCTAGGGTAAGCACCTTGGTGCCTTCATTATATAATGTAAGGATTGTGGTGTGTGACTGTTTGTAGTGATTTAATATATTGTATAGAAACGGGAAAAAAGGGCTCTCTGATGACATTGTTGTGAAGTTATTGTCCCCTCCATCTCTTACAAAACTCGCTCGAATCTGATGCAAGAGTCAACAAGGAACGAGAGACTACTGGACCACAAATGGAAGAATCAACAGTTAGGCTTGAGCTCTTAATGTTACACCACAAGTAACAGTGACGACCTAAATAAATATCACGCTGAATGATGAAATTTTGGAACCTTGAAACAGGAAAAAAAACACTACCAGAAGCTCCTGAAAGCCCATATGATTGAATCAGGAGTTGCAAACGTCTTCACCAAACCTATCTCCAATAACCTTGAGGTTAGTCACAGAGTCAGAGGCCTCAAAGATCCCAAATACACAGGTGTTTCTCGGTGAGTTGGGTGTCTTGGTGTTTACTAGTTGAAAACACATCTTAAATGTGTCACCACCACCCTTCTCTCCACCAACCTTTACCCAAATCTCATCCGAAGGGATTTGGTCATCATGCCAATAGAGGCAATCATTGCTAAAATGTACAATATTTATGGTACATTATGTACTTGACCTTGTATAATACCATAATTAGTACCTCAAGTTTATCCCATAGGTTGGTGACATAGACAAATGGAGATGGACGAAACTCTTCTCCTTCTTTAAAGATGAAACTGAAGGGAACCTTTTCTGCCACTATATGGTCTCCAAAAAGCATGATTCACTGGCTATGTACCGTAGATCTTCTAAAAATTCGTCACCTCTTATTATTCGGCACCCTTTACCAGATTTATTGAATTTACCTCTAATTTTTCGGAAAAGGTCGTCATGTGTATATACTAACATATGCAATTGAGCATGCACACGTGGCACATGCGATGAATAATCTTTAAAAATTCGGCAAAGCTCAAACGTATTTAATTTTTTTGCGCCGAATTTTTAGAAGATTTACGGTATATATTTATACATTTGTTGTGAAAATTATCATTAACTTTCATTAACTTAAAGTTTTAATTCACTTTCTCACTACTCGCAGTTTAGACCATAGAATGCTTTCATGGACAGAGCCTGGTTTGTTGGANAGTTGATTCTTGCTTAGTAGCCCTTTCTTTCATCCATTCAAGTGAGAGAAGTGGAGGCTGATCCTTGTAAGTCGCTTTTACGCAAAACTAATCAATATTCATAAAATTAGCATATTCAAATTTTTAGTTGTAGTGGGCGTTGTATTGATGTCCACTGTTGTATGGAGCATTTCTGGTAACGATAAGTTCTCTTTGTGCACGCACAAGCAGTTCATGCATACAAGAGTTTTACAAGTCAAGCATCTTTGAACACATCTCGCATGGACTCAGATTCACATTCAGACTGCATACATGTGTTTGGACTCTGTGCATTGAAGAAACTTGTGGGTGCTATAGAATGAATGTGATCATGTGCACTTTGATCTGGAAGTTGCTTCTTTCGATGTCCACTACTAGAGGAATGATCACAGAATGTGCACTGGTCGTGCTTTCCAAGAAAACACTTCACCACTGGGTTGGAACTGCTTTCCAAGACTTAATACTTTCTTCGATCTCATTAACATGTATGACAAATTGATGGAGGGTGGATACGTTGGAGGAGCATGATTGATGACTGCATGTATGCAGATTGAAAGCAGTTTTTAAACGTACAGTTTTGAAACACAAGAGTACTTTTGGTTCTTGTTGTTGCACTGATGTAGGCTGTTTACACGCACATCGTGCAGAGGATTATGGTAGTCATTTTGTCTGTCTGTAATCTCAAAAAGGCAGCTTTAGCGACACAACTGATGGTACTTACATTCATAAATCTGTATATTTTTGCTATTCAAAACGCTGTAGTTAAGCTTTAGTGTGCTTAGCTTCTACCCATTGATTTGGTGTGCGTTATCTAGAATTCATGTTGAATGGAAGCAGCTGCGTGGCTGCTGTTGCTGTTGCTCTTTGTCAGTGCTGCTTGGTAAGACAGACAAGAGTTGGCCTTATAAGCATATAGATGTATAATTTGGCATGCTTCTGTGTGGCTAGCTAGCTCAGCTGCATGCCAGCCTGTATCTGTTATGCAAGCTGGGTTACTGATTATCATAGACTGGTTTAGGTAGCCCAGCTAATATGCTCAGTAGCTATGCAGCTAAGCATTCAGTCTGTGCCACGGTCTTCTACTCACTGTGTTTCATCAGAGGCAGCAACGGTATAACCGTCTATGTATTATGATGGCGGCCTATTAGTTTTCTTCATTCACCTCTTTTACACAGTGTATGTATTAAGTGCACTAGCTAGTTGAATGAGTCGAGGCTTGTGCACCAGTGGTGCTTTCATTTTGGGACAGTAGTTTACCGGAAAGAATGATTTGTAAACCTCTTTTTAACCTTAGTAGCAATTTCATCGATCAACTTGTCTATTGCGTTCAATCCGAGAGCAGTCTTGCTAAAACAGACACTAGCTTCACTCTAGTTTCACGGTTTTCTTAATGAAGTTATAAAGCTGACCAGATGATGCCAACTCTTTTGGACAATAGCTTCACTACTGTTGAAATCAGACATCCTGCTCCACGAATAGCGACTAGCTTCTGTGAAACACTTCTTGGTCATTTTTTCAAACCACCTTGGTATGTTTTTGTCAGACCCTCAATCCAGCTCACTTCACCATCACAATTTCTGACTATTTTAAAATCTTCAACTCTAATTTGATGGTGTTCTTGTCAACCTCTAGTTCCTATGTGCGACTCTCCAAGAAAAGAGTCAAATAGTTGTGACGCCTCTTCGTTTAAAAAACCTACTGAATCAAAATGTACAGTGAGCATTGTCATATATACGATTGTGGCTGTGAAAATTACAACGAAATGAATATCCTTTAGTGTATGTCTTGGCCAACCCTCCTAGACGTCGATATAAAGGCATCTTATGTGGCCTTTCTATGGTCTTTTTGATACTTTTGCATATTGTTCGCTAGTAATGTGTCATACAAAGAAAAGGTTAGCATCATGCATTGTAGTCAGCATAAGAAGAGTTTTTGAATGATATACTATTACCAAAGTCCAGAAACTTGCACATGTGTTAAAATGTTCACGTTTAATTTTTCTGCATTATCTATTTTTCGTGGTTTACTGAAAGAAATATATATACGTAGGAACATCGTTTGTATTATACCTAATTTTCGTGTTTTCATTTTTCGCGGAAACCTCGAACCGTGAAATATAAACGACAGCGAAATTTTCCAGATTTACGGTATTATTATTATTCATACAGTGTACACACTAACAAGAGGTGCAATGGTTATAGTTTAGCAACCTCTGTGCTATGTCACTGCACCTAAATTAATGAATAGGTGTAATGTAAACACAATACAGCTCTGCTATGAGGCTGTTTTTGGAACAGTGGAGATTTTTAAAAACACACAAACATAAAATACATGCAAACACACACAATGCCTGCCAGTCTCCCCATTGACAGTGGCAAATCTTTTCCAATAACACTTTGTTTCATTTTCTTTTCTTTCATGATTGTTCAGCACTACAAGGGGTTTCTTTTTGTGTACATGTCATGTGTCATTATACAGACAGTGAATGTTTGACACTGCATGGCTATAACAGCTTCTAGAACAAGCTTCTTTGGTCTGCATGGTACTGCTAGTGGCCAGTGGTCTAGCAAGCCTACTCGCTGCTCCTGGCTCGATCTTCCTAGTGCTTTCAAATGGCTGGGCTGTACAGCAAGCAGAGCCATCAGCTGATTCCAAGCTAGCAAATTTGAACCAGTGGGTTCCTAGATTCAATGCTCTCAGCTCCTTACCTTTTTGGAGTCGATAGGCTTCCGTTTTTCGGTGAAAAGCTAGCGTTTTGGTCCTGCTTTCTACCCTGCTACACTAAATTGATGCTTCCCATTGAATGCACACCTGATTACTATGCGCATGCATACTGTGTTTTTTTCCTGTACCGCTAAAACCTATCTCCTAGGAGATATTATACTTATTAACTGCAGCATGCAAGATAGATGCCAGAATGGCTTTTTGATTGATTGAGGAGGTAATTCTTGTGTCTGTAATAATTATTACAATAATAATAAAATTATGTCATTGAACTAGCCTTAGGGATGAATAATATACGTGAGACACATGCAAAGAAACACTTATACTCACTTTGTTATGATCATTTGGCCATTCATATTATGTTCTTGTTACGTACCTTTTTTGTACTAAGTCTTGTATTTATATATAGTTAATTGCACATAATTATACGTATAGTATGTGATGACTTACATTGTATAAACATTTCCAAAATTTTCACGATACCCACAATGACAGCTAGTACTATTAGTACATCGCTGTCCACCAGCTGAAATTTGAGAGTCTGCAGATTGTATACATATAGTTATTATTAATATTTGCATGTAATTTAGGGAATTTTTGCAACACAAAGATTTGGACAGCTGGGCTCACAGGGGGACCGCAAGTCACTCCTTAGTTTTCATACCAGATAAACAAACAGCAAGGACAACCTGCTATACAGATACATTATTGCATGCAATAGCAATGATACTACCTTTTGTCACAAATATTGACAGCACTAAAAATGTTTGATAAAGCATCCTAAATCATGCAAGGTTACCATTAAGAAATGGTAATTAACTTTTTGGTCAGAGGGATGGAGACTTGCTGAAGCACTTGAGTGGTACCCAAACTGATTTTCTGATCTATATCCGTTACTGGAAAAGCTCTGTAAAGATGTTCAAGAAGTTTGCAATAGCTAAAAGTCATATGTGCTCTATGAAATGCCATAAAATCACAAGAATTTCACTGAAAATCAGGTGAAATTTTGATGCTTTCGTACCTCCTCTGCTTTTAAACCCATATATACACAAGATATTCTGCATATAAAACTTCCGGCTTGCTTGTGCTTGCCCCAAGGATGCATATATATAGCATTACCTAGTAATAGCAATCAGAGGAGAGCTTAGCAATGAAATATTTCTATTCAACTACACCCTCAACTGAATCACCAGAAACTTTGGTGACCTTTCGACCTGGTTTGACTAAAGCAGATCACTTACATTGTATCAAATCTGTTCTCTTATTTGCTGTATCAACATCTTCAGATCACACAAAGTCAACATAGTGCTGAATTCAATTCTGAAGGTCATTTGGTAGCTTTAGCTATATAGTTTTAATAGAAATGCAGATGTAGAGCACTTGAAAAACCTACTGAATCAAATCTAGAGTTACCATCATATTTATGTATTACGATTGTGGTCCAAGTCAGGCCTACTTTGTCCAAACTATAACAAAGTGGATATAATATTATAGCCTCTAAGGAGTGCAGTGTGGTTCAACTCTCATAGACTTCAATATGAAGGCATCTTCACTTGTTTATTAGTGACTTGTCACGGCTAGTCTACAAAAAAAGAGTTAGAAGAGGGTTGTAGAGTCACTGTGTCCTGGATTTAGCTTGGGGTTCAAATGCACTTTGTAGGGTTCACTACTAAACTTAGAGTCAAAGTAACCCTCTTCACTGTTAAAACGTGATAGCCATGTCATTGAGTGATCGTGGAAAAAGGTGTTATCGGGGGCAGTTGAAGCAGTGGACCCATGCACTGTCTCAAAAGATTTTGCAACGATGGTAGGTACAACTTGGTTGTAGGCTGTTGATGATGCTTCATACATGTGACCTCCTCGCTATTGTGCTATATTCCCTGCCATAGTGCATGGGTCAACTCGGCCTGAATGAGCATGTATACACCAAACGGATTACGTAACTTTGTTACTTCTGATTAAGAACAGGTATTTTTCTATCATCTTCTTCTCTCCTTCTATTATGACTCCTCATGGGAGAGAATAGCTAGCTTTATAATGCTAGAACACAAAAACTAAATAAACGTACTGCACAATCCACCTAAAAATAACAAAACAAAGTATATTTATACAAGATTTAATTTTTTTCTTCCTAGAGTCTAGTCCACTCTTTCACTAGACACACAGACCCATCAGGGGCTTCTGTCCTCTTTGTACATAGCTGTTCTGGATGTGAGCAGATTGTCTCCAAGAACAACAAAGGGACACACATTTAGACCAACTCCAGGGGGATGAATGCTGGGGTCAAAACAAAAACACAAACAAGTTTGCAAGTTCCACAATCCTGTACATGCTTGGCACCAGACAGGTAGCTGGCTTGTTGAGTAGAGCAACTCTTAACTTGTCTCCTTTCACAGCAGAGGTGACCTGGAATAAGTGAATGGCACCTATCGTAGCACCTATAGACTTCATCACCAATTTGCAACATAGACTTAGAACCAACAGAGATGCTGGACAGGTTTATCTAGGGTATACCAATGATATTCCCCAAAGAGGGTGAGTTTTATAGAGCTGTTTACTTACTTCTCTCCCAAAATAAAGATGCTCACTCAAATGTACAGCTACATATCCCCTGGTCCTGTAGGCCCTAGGACCATAACTTAATAATTCACGAAGGTTCTCTCCAAATAACCTGGGAACAGGGGTACCGGCAAAACATAAGAATTGACCGGCAATCACTCAGATATTTACAATAATAATCATTAGCATTATTTTGGATATAACATCCTCAATGCTCATAATGGGCATGCATGCTTGAATAAATATAATATGATTGGAACAGGATGTGGTGATGGCTTTGATTGTAAATATGCATTCTTTATTGGTTGAAATTTAGTTTGTGAAGTCATACCATGCCCGTAACTTAAGTGAATTCGAAGTTAACCACTATTGGTGTAAGGTGATGTATCTCACATTGACTAAACTGTCTGAATCTAGAGCCATGGAGGTTGGAGTTTAGATGTGCTACGAGTTTGCTTATAGCTTCACTATTCAAGAAGATGTATACATTTTTATTTGTACATACCTATTGAGTTTATATAGCTGAGAATGAACATGGCAACCAATGCTGATAAAGTGACAACTCGTGTATTTCCAACATCAGTACTAGCTGGTGAAGGCCAAATTGTCAATCTTGGAGGGGTAGCTCTATTTGTTATCATCTTTCTTATCATAATAGCAGCAATAATTGCTTGTTTGTGCTGCTTGGGGTTCTTAGCTCGGAGAATAGTCCTGTGGAAGCGTCGCCATCGCAACCAAGATCAGGACTATTATGAAGGAGCCCATGGAGAGCATCTTTATGAAGATATCTATAGACTTCAGAGACAAAGACATCCTCCTGTTAGACTACCCCCACTTCCACCTCGTCCAGCTGTAGGTCGAATACCACATTGTCCTGAAAGAGTACAACTTCCGCATCAAAATGATCATCTTTCAGTACCATTTCCCTCTCACCCTATTGTAGGACTGTCAATACCAAATCATCCTTTAGGACCACCCCATTCGACAATACTAATAAATAACAATATAGCATACAATCACAGACAAAGAGATGAACAAAACCTAGCCTCCAACTTCGTGATCCCTGAAGACCCAAAAAGTGATATTGAGGAACAAGAGAGTATCGCAAGTTCAGATGAGCCACTTTTAAGTTTAGAACCTAACAATGTATCAACCAACTTTCGAACTAACCTACAAAACATGAATTCTAGTGTGTTGCATCAACAGCAACAAGTACTAAGCAACTCAGGTATCATGAGTCCATTGACTAATGTTGCAAGTCTACAGCAAGGCTCAACTGAGAGTGCATCAGCCAATATGGCACATGTGAATGAAGAGAATGAAAATTTGCTGTCTGCTTTTGAACGTGATAATTTCGAGGTTCGTTTTGATCATGAAGAACGGAATGAAAACTTTCCTTCCATATTCGAACAAGCTGGTTCAGTATCCCCAATAATGAACAATCATATTATTAATCCGCATGATCGTGATTTTGATGATCCCAGATCGTCACAAAGTGGAAGGGAGTGTCATATGCATACAGTCCCTGAATTGGACTCCTTGCATGCTGATTACAACCCTGAAAGTAGCAAAGATCCCCCTGTAATATTGTTGGATTTAGATTCAAGATATCCGCCTGGATTACCTTCAATTCAAGACCATACCGGAGACTATGAACACATAAGTGGTTATGAAGCAATACAACGGTATGAAATTGTAAATGGATATGAAGCAGTACAAGAATTGCCACACACAAGGAGGTTGTTGGACCAACAGCTAGAAACAAGCTCCAAAGAACTTTCTAGAAGCACTGGAAGTGATAAACAAGAAAGACGGGAGCATTCAGGTGGTGCTGAAATAGATGATAGGATTGAATATGTGCAACCAAATTTGATTACTGAAACAACACCTTTGGTAGTGGACCAAGAGGATAATTATGAAGCAATTCAACCTTATGAGCAGATTTATGAATACGAACATATCCAATTAAAGAATGAATGATCGAGTTCTAAATGGAAATCTAACTCAATAATTGAGAGAGTCATTGAAGGCTTCTGTACGTACGTGCAAGCACATTTTGTTCCACATGCACAATTAAAAGAACCGGCACCATATTGAATACAAATTTAGTTTACAGAGCCAGCTCTCTAGCCACGGCCATTGCTTTTTTGTGTACATAATATGTTGTGGCTTAGCCTTTTATTATAGTAGTAAGAATATAATTGAGTTACAACTAGGGGAATGCACGCATTGGTGGGCGAGCCGAAGCGAGATAGCTCTGGCTATAATATAGACTATAGACTATATGCACGGTGTTACAAAAGTCGGTAATGCATGGTCGAAGATACCCATTGGTATATAGATTACGCAATGGTCAATGCACGCATGCGCAGAAAAGTTTAGAAGCACGTGTATAGTATCAAGATGTCAACCTCGGATGGTAATCTTGGGAGACTGGTGGCAAATGACAACACATCTTGTGGGAGGTTAATGACATGTCCACTATAACCATACTGGCCTTGAGGTAGCCTGTAGACTGATATGATAGGCATGACAGCAGACACCAACATTTCTTCCACTTGAGTTAGATCCTATAGAATGTGTATCATTCAAATCATGAATTAATTTATAATACAATAGGCTAACCTGTAATTGTGGAGGTACTAAACCAGGATCCATGTTGTTGGCACAAGAGTATAACTTTGGAATCTTCTTGTCCATAGAGCATCTCCTACACTCAACAGAACCATTAGGCTGAGCTGATACAGACAGGTTTGGAAAACATTCCAAACATGTACGTATTCACAGGTGGGATGAGTAATTTCTGACATTGCCTTGTGAAACTTTCTCATCTTCTGGATCACAGCTGGTTGCCCAAATAATGCTGGTGTTAGATCAGTCTCTAACCTCCTTGCACGAGCCCGAGACCTCTCTCGCTCAAGCCTATGTTCAGTCTGAGAGGCTGTCTCTCCTGATCTTCTGTCTTCAGCACGAGACCTCTCTTGCTCAAGCCTACGTTCTCTCTGAGAGGCTGTCTCTCCTGATCTTCTTTCCCTCCCTGTGTGGTAATGTTATATCCAATTAGGAGAATTTACGTACAACTTGACTATCTACTCAAGTCATGAATTCAAATATCAAGCAAAACTGACCTATCTCTCTCGTCATCTCGCTCGCCTGGCTTCTCTTTCCTCAAGCGTTTCTCGCTCCATATACTCCCTGTAGAGTTCTCTTCGACGTTGGAGCCTTCTTTCATGACGCGTGACTATCCATTTTATTAACACTTCGAACATAAACGTACATATAAGGTGACATTCGATGAACGTGGCATAAAATTAATTCATGGCGTGGCACATGGCATATACCGTATAATTCAATAGGTAATGCACATGCAAATAATTAGAAGAACGAACGACGACAAACAAACAAACAAACAAACGAAATTGTTGTTCAACACACTAGGGTGGGCTCGCTTCGGCTCGCCCAATAATAATAATGTAGTGCATGATTCCTAGCTTTTCTCTTTGTTGATGTAATAGCACTAGCATACGCTAGGTAATTTAGTATATGCAGTGGGGCCAGTACGTAGCTTGAGACATTCACACCATCATAGTGATATATACAGACAGTATAAGATTTTTTCTATTGCCTATATAATATCTGCATGGCTGACATGCAATAGACAAAATCTTTAAAATCATTAAAGGAACTGTGTCACTATATAAGCGGTGTTTTGTTACTATAAATGGGTTGTAAACAGAAACCTTACAGTATTAAGTGCGCATTACGCGAGCTACTTAGGCTTGTAATAACAGCTGACCACGTAGTACTATTACGCGAGTAAAAGCAAAATGCGCAATACACGGAGTAGTATGCAAACGTTCCCGGACGTGGTACCCGCGTATCAACAAAAAACGTCACAAAACGTCATTATTTTTATTTTTAGCAACAAAACACCGCTTATATAGTGACACAGTTCCTTTAATTTATCATACATGTACATAATACAAGTGATGTCGTTTTATTAATCACAGGACATATATTGGAAGGTGTCAAGCACAGTACACACACACACACACAAACATTTTTATTCTTCATAGTGTACAATGTGTTTCGTAAATTTTTTGAGCAATACTTGGATGGAATGGTTTCACAGCGTCTACAAGTTTATCCCAGGTTGGTTTAGGATCAACCATTTTTATCCATTCATCTACCATCTCTAACAATGCATCCATAACGGACGTTTTCTTATCTGCTTCAATGATCTTGAGTTTGTTATACTCAATTTCCAACAGAGTGCCAATGTTCTTCCAGTTTGAAGCAAGAGGTAGCAGGATTCTATAAGCAGTATTGACAGTTGGTGGAATGGGAGCAGGAAGTTGTGACTCACTTGATACACTGTCTTCATCTGATTCAACTTCTTCCTCCTCTGTGGTGGGAAATAGATCTTTAAGCCTTTGCTGTGGTGCTGGTGTGTGAGACTGGTTATCATACTGCAGATTCAAACTTTGAGAAATTGCAACGTATCCTTGCTTAACTAGTAGTGACAACGCTGGGTAAGATTCTGGTTTTATGCAAGTGTGTGTGTGAAACCAAAAGACAGGGTCTGGTATATCATCAACATCAGCAAGTGTTGCTTTTTGTCGACTACCCTCTTCCTTTAAGATAGAGATTATCTTCTGATTACCAACTGCTTTAGCTAAATCCATGCATGTAAATTGTGCACGCATGCGGTGCAAACAAATGTCTGCACCATACTTTGCGAAAAGTCTGACAAGTTCTTCATGACCAGCAACAATGGCAAGCAATAGAGGTGTACAATTCTGGCGCTTAGTGATGGACCCAGCTGTCACATCGACTTTTGCACCTTTGCTCAGCAATGCTTCTACTATTTTTACATTTTCTTGTACAGTTGCAATCACAAGAGCAGGAATTTCTTTGCCAGACATAACTACATTATTGACACTTGCATCGTTTTCAAGCAATAGTAGAGCGACGTCTGTATGATTATTCTTGACTGCCCACCACAAAGGAGATGCAGGTGCATCACTGGGTATAAGTCCAGCATCTAACAAAATTTTATTCTTTTCAGGCCAATCAGGGTCTAGACTTGTACAATGTGGTATAAGGAGCTTTACGATTTTAAAACAACCACACGCACAGGCTTTTATCAAATCGTCATGCCTCACAACAGAATCGAACTCCAACAAAACTTGCACAATATCAACATATTGTTTTGTCACTGCGATAGAAAGTGGAGAGTTTTTCGCAAGTGGTTGATTTACAATGGCACCATGCTGAACAAGAGATTTCACAATGACTAAGTCACCTAGTGAAGCAGCAATACTAAGAGCAGTCTGATCTCGTTTGCTAACAATATTGGGATTGGCACCATGACGAAGAAGAATTTCCACAGTCACTCTGTCACCGCGTGAGCTGGCAATGATGAGAGCACTCTGTCCTTGATTGTCCATCCTATTCACCAATGAAAGTTGAGAACGGATATCTTGCTTCTGAACGACTTCTTGATGAGAGATTATTTTAGTCTCAAATACGCATGCTCCTGGTTTATTCTCTTGTAATTGGACATCTTTCTCACAAACTAGAAGTTTTACAATTTCAACATGACCATATGCACTAGCAAGAATCAATGCAGATTTGCCACAAGTATCTGAAAGTTTAACTTCAGCACCGTGAGAAAGAAGGACTTCAACAACATCCTTGTGGCCATTTCGTGAGGCAATCATAAGAGCAGAAACACCGTTATCATTTTGCAGATTGATATAAGCACCTCGCTTAAGTAATATCTTTACCGTTTCTACACTTCCTGTTTGACTTGCAACTATCAAAGCAGTAGATCCCTTTGGTGTGCGAAGATTGACTTGAGCCCCTCTCGTCAACAGCAATTCCACAATATCAGGAAGACTACATAAGGCAGCTATCATCAAAGGAGTTATCCCAGTTGAATCTCTACTATCAACATCACGTACATGGGGTAATAAACGGTTAGCAACTGTGCTGGAATTGTTTTGAAGTGCATATGTCAGTGCTGTTTGCTTTAATTCTGTTGAGAGATTGACATCTGCTTTTCTGGACAGCAACACTTGTACAGTTTCTTCGTGGCCATTCTCACTAGCTAGCATAAGAGGGGTACGACCATCAGATACTTTTTTATCAATGTGGGCACCATTTTCAACAAGGATTTCAACTGTTTCATGATGACCACACTCACTGGCAAGTGATAGTGCTGTCACACCATTGCAACTTATCATATTCACATTGGCACCTCTTTGTACAAGCAATTGGACAGCTTCTTTGTGGCCATTTTGACTGGCCACAAGAATGGGAAACTGTTTATGGTCATTGGTACAATTCACATCAACTTTCTTGGACAAAAGTTCTTCAATACAACTCACATCACCCTTGAGAGACGCTTGAATTAGTTTTTTAACTTGTTTGGAGCTTGACATGATTGGTAGACCTTGATCATTAGTAGCCGGCCAGAGGTGGGAGGTGAAGTAGCCCTTTCTAGTCGAAATTATACCTTGAGAGCTAATGCAATTGACGACCCCTCACCTATTTCAAAATTCTTTGACATTGACAGCAAATTTAACAAAAAAATATAATACCAGTGAGACAAAGAGCCTGGATATGAGGCTATAGAGTAACACATGCATGTACAAAATCTATAACCAGCTACATTACAAATTATGTATAGCTACTTGATGGTTTCCATGTTTCCATTGTTATACTATTATGATAACCTATGTATGTGTAAGTCACTCTGTGCAATGCTTCTCTACAATTTTTTGTGCAATACTCTGATCAAACGGTTTCACAGCTTTCACAAGTTTATTCCAAGTTGGTTTGGGATCAACCATTTTCAGCCACTTGGCTATCATCTCCAATAGTGCATCATGTGCCTTTGGTTTGTCTGTTTCAATGGTTTGGAGTGTTCCATATTCGATACTCAACAATACTCCAATGTTCTTCCAACTTGCAGCCACAGGAAGTAAAATTTCGTATGCATTATTAACTGTTGGTGCAGTGTACACAGTGGTTGGTGGCTGCCGGGATGTCTACAGCATCTCTATCTTTTGTGAATGCATTCTTAAATAAATCTGAAAGTTTTTCGTATATCACATGATGTTGTGATATTTGAGCAAATGGCCCAAAATACTCTTTTGTGAAATATACACTTCTGTAGTGAGAATACTCATTTTGAACCATTTCTACTATTGCTGATTCAGCCTGCACGGGCATTTTTGACACTTCAAGCCGAGGTTTCTTTGGTTGACTCTCAACCAATGGTTGCGTTATATCACATTCACTCAAGATGTCGATTATCTTTTGGTTTTTTAGAGCCTTAGCCAAATTTGTGCAACTACTAACATCAGCACCATGTTTAGCAAACAGTCTAACCAATTCCTTATGTCCCGCAAAAACAGCAAACATCAGAGGGGTGATTTTGCAATCGGTACCACATGTCACATCAACCTTGGCACCACTACTCAATAGTGCTTCGACTATTTCAACATCTTCTCGAACAGTAGAAATAACAAGAGCTGGTACAGATCCTTTGAATGCTGGGGTATTGATTTTGTCAATATTTGCTCCATTTTCAAGCAGCAAAGTAACAATCTCTCTATGGCCACTAGTAACTGCAGAATGCAACACAGCACTTATAGAATTGCTTGTGGAGTGTGGTAAGAGGAGCTTAACAATTTCCACATTACCAAGTTCACAGGCACATACAAGATCATCTTTTGCTGGATGTACCATAACATTACCATTTGCTAAAAAAAGCCTAACAATGTCCATATGTTGACCTTTAATTGCCAAGAAAAGAGGTGATTTTTCATCTTTGGTCTGATTAACATTAGCATCATGGTGAATAAGTGACTGCACAATCTCAAGATGACCACTTGAACAAGCAATACTAAGAGCAGTGTGTCCTCCTTTATTGACAATATTGACATCGACTTTAGAGGAGTCCAAATGCATAGATTCAACAGAAACTATTTTGTTTTGGTCTTCTAACAAAATCTTCACAATATCAGTATAACCACGTTCACTAGCAATGATCAAAGCTGATTTTCCTGATGAGTGGCAACAAAGGTTCACCTCAGCATTGTGAGAAAGGAGAACTTTAACGATGTGTTTGTGTCCTTCATGACAAGCAACGATTAGTGCAGAGTCACCATTATCTTTTCGAAGATCTACATCTGCTCCATGGTTTAGTAATATATCTGCTACTTCTAAATTTCCTGCTTGACTAGCTAGTATCAATGCAGTTGAACCTGAGTATGTTCGTAAGTCTACTTTAGTACCCTTCTTCAGCAGCAGTTCAGTGACATCAGCAAGACCATAGAAGACAGCTTTCATTAAAGGTGTAACACCAATTGAATCTCTATAACCAAAATCTCTAACATGATTCAGAAGCACCTTAGCCATGCCTTAGCTATCCGTCAGAGTGCATGCTTGTTCTTTATTGCTAAGGTTAGGGCAGTTTCCTGAGCAACACGTACTGCAAAGGTTAACGTTTGCTTTGGCTGTTAGTAAAACTTGTATAATTTGTTTCTTTGTGACCATTTTCACTAGCTAGCATAAGTGGGGTACGACCATCAGACACCTTATGATCAATGTGGGCACCATTTTCAACAAGGATTTCAACTGTTTCATGATAGCCACCCTCACTGGCTAGTGATAGTGCTGTCACGCAATAAAGGCTCACAATAAAGGCTCTTCATATTCACATGGGCACGCAAGAAGGGGAAACTGTTTACGGTCATTGGTACAATTAACATCAACTTTCTTGGACAAAAAAAATGGAATTACTGACTGGGTAAGTACATATTTCAAAGTTTAAATTTTAACACCAGTCCATTCTTCCCAAAAGTTTCGATTATAATGCAGTAATCATTAACAAGGCTGTATATGGTCTACAATGCAGTAGACACAATCCATATACAACTCACATCACCCTTGAGAGACGCTTGAATCAGTTTCACAGCTTGGAACTTGACATGGCGAGCCCGAGCCGACCACTGAGCACTCTAGACATATTATCTATGCTCCGCTAAATGGCATGTTAGTGTTCATAGCTGACGACCCCTAACCTATTTAAATTTGGGTATTATATATACTTTCGAAAAACAGTAAAAGTGTAGACATTGCAGAAACAAACTACATTAATACAATGGAATAAATTATATACTTGATAGCAACTTAGCTAAAATAATCATTATTAGGTATTTACAGGTCTGCACTCCGTGGACAATGCTTTTCTTTAATTTGTTGAGCGATACTTTGGTCAAATCGTTCCACAGCCTCAGCAAGTTTGTCCCAAGTTGGTTTCGGGTCAACCATTTTCAGCCACTTGGCTATCATCTCCAATACGTGAGTTTACTAGAATCATGCACCTCTAGGCTAGGATTTGTGGGTTTGACAGAGTTAGTAGAGGAACGTTTCTTGTCACGTTTTGATGAAACATCAATAACTCCTGAGATGACTTTCTTCATATAAGCATATTCCTCTTGAACTATTTTCAATATCTTTGCCTGTGAGACTTGTGGGTAAACTATTTTGTATTCCAGTTTGGCTCCTTTCCAAGTCTTTTCAGAGGTGGGTCGCTCTAATTGAGGTTGCACACTACCCTTCTCCTTCAGAATGGCAGAAATCTTTTGGATACCAACAGCATCAGCCAAATCAACACATGTAAATGCTTCATGTGTTACTTTTTTGTCGTAGACTGTTCGATTTCTGAATAGCACACACTCAGAAAAAACGTAGCTATCATGTTTCATTAAAATCTCGACCAGTTCAAAATGTCCAGCATATGTAGCCAGCATTAGTGGAGTAACTTGATATGATTTTCCATGTTTAATATCAGCTAAAGCACCTTTGTTTAGCAATGCTTCC
The DNA here is from genome assembly GCA_964030475.1 of Tethya wilhelma. Taxonomy (NCBI): domain Eukaryota; kingdom Metazoa; phylum Porifera; class Demospongiae; order Tethyida; family Tethyidae; genus Tethya; species Tethya wilhelma. Next base: position 3,847,858 of record CAXIPT010000004.1, on the reverse strand, counting down.
ACAATACTAACATCTTCACGAACAGTCGCAATCAAGAGAGCTGGTACTTCCCTACCAGACATTACAGAATCTTCTACACTTGCACCTTTCTCAAGCAACAAGTCAACAATACTGTCATGACCATTTTTAACTGCCCACCACAAAGGAGATGGCTCTGAAATGTCGGTTTGGTTTCTAGACGTCCGTCCGTACCTATCAAAATTTAAGGAAAAATTTAAGGAAAATTTCTCAATCCAATCTCTATCAATACTCTTGCAGTGTGGAATAAGAAGCCTCACAATTTCTAGTAAACCATTGCGACAAGCATAAACTAAGTTGGCAAATTGAACGCAAGCTTGATTATCCAACAAGAGTCTAACAAGCTCAACATTTCGACTTTTTATTGCTAATGAAAGTACTGATTTTTCTTCCTTCGTTCGATTAACTTGGGCACCATGATGAAGAAGAACCTCCACAACTTCAAGAAGTCCCTGTGAACACGCAACACTAAGTGCAGTATGTCTTTCACTATCTAAAGAGTTGACATTAATACAAGGATGGCAGATGCTGTCATTTTGACCAACCAAACTCTCTTTATCTCGTTTATCTGAGCTGTCATTTTGAGCAACTAGACTTGTAGCATCTTTTTCAGAGTCACTTATGTCTCTGCCGCGAAGTAGCACCTTCACAACTTCAATATGGCCATTTTCACTTGCAATAAACAGAGCAGTTTTCTGACTAGAGCGAACTTTCAAATCTACCTCAGCATCATGAGACAAGAGAAGTTCCACAATATCTTTATGACCCCGTTTTGATGCTCGAATTAGTGCTGAATAGCCATCATCATTCAGTAAATCAACAAGTGCTCCATGCTTCAACAACTCCTCCACTGTCTCAGCACTACCTGTTTGACTGGCTAGCATCAATGCAGTGGATCCGTCAGGTGTACGTAGGTTTACTTTAGCTCCTCTTGTTAGCAATGATTTTACAACCTTGACAAGGCTTTTGGAAGCTGCTATCATCAAAGGTGTCCACCCTTTTGAATCTCGGCTATCAATACTAGCAACATGAGGCAACAAAACTTCAGCTACATCTGAACAACTTTTTCTTAATGCAAAAGTTAGTGCTGTTTCTTTATCATTTGCATACAGGTTTACATTGGCATTTTTGGATAGCAAAACTCGTACAGTTTCTTCGTGGCCATTTTCGCTAGCTAGCATAAGAGGGGTACGACCATCAGACACCTTATGATCAATGTGGGCACCATTTTCAACAAGGATTTCAACCGTTTCATGATAGCCACCCTCACTGGCTAGTGACAGTGCTGTCACACCATTTAGACTCTTCATATTCACATTACCACCTTGCTGGATAAGCAATTGGACAGCTTCTTTGTGGCCATTTTGACTGGCCACAAGAAGGGGAAACTGTTCATGCTCATTTGTACAATTAACATCAACTTTCTTGGACAAAAGTTCTTCAATACAACTCACATCGCCCTTGAGAGACGCTTGAATCAGTTTCACAGCTTGCTTGGAACTTGACATGACGACTACGCCTTTTCTAGCTTGAATGGAATCACTGGAGCCGAAAAAACTTCGTTTATAGAACTCCCTTTGGCATAGATAGTAGAGGCTGAATTGTTCGTTTCTGTTCAGTGTACCGCCTACTTTCTAAGTCTCACATGACTATAGTAGACCCGCCCACTACCCCACGATCGACAAATTTAAAGTTTTCCCGCAAAAATGCGCCACTTTTTATTGGTCAATTTTGGCAGGAAGAATGTTTACACTAATTACATGCATGTTTGCATGCCATCATTGTACATTCACTATGCACCCTTCACCCCCACATACACTGAATCCCATGATATTGTACCAGCACCCACCACCACGGTACATACATATTCGTATCAAGATAGATCATAAAGGCAGGTGTGCCGTTTGTAGGACACTGCCTACCTAACCAAAAGCACTACAAGTTGGCGGAAAAGCGCTGGCCACAGTTAATCAAGAAACCAGAAAGAAGTTTTTTGTATGGTGGTTGGCTGCTAAACTGTACTGTGTCCTATACCGTTGTCAAACTTTTAAAAGTTGTTAATGAGCGAGAATAATAGCTAAGTAGTTAGCGAGTAAGTAAAGTCCTATTTATTCGTGGTGAAAAGCACCAACTGAAGTGCGCTTTGTCTCGAGTTTATCAAGGCAAGAAAAGACACTCTGTATCTCACCACTTCATAGCAAAAGTAAGCTGTATAGCTTATTGTGTATGGATGTTATTGGGCTCTATGTGAAATAAAAGTCTACGTGGAGTCAGTATGACTCTTGGACCGTGTTGAATTTGTTGTTTTGTGGGGTCAGAAGAGAAGTCAAGTCAAGATCTGAAGTGTATCTTGCTCTTGTAACCCACTTCAAATAATTTAGGATATCAATGGCCACAGTCCTACTGGTTGATAGTTCCCAACTGGCCTTGAAACTTATTTATTTTGTGTGGTCTGTAAGTTTATCATTGTTTATTTATATTTTCCTCCCTCTATTCACACAGCTACCCCCCTCATTCCCTCCCCACCCTCTCCCCTCACACCCGTACAGCGTCACATGAGTACACCATGGAAGGGTATGATGCCAAGTTTGATCCTCCTTTGGAAAAGAGACTAGAGTGTCCTATATGTCTCCTGGCCCAGAGGGAACCCATGCAGACACCATGTGGTCACCGGTTCTGTTCTTTGTGTATTCTAAGAGCTCTTAGGTGAGTCGTGTGTGCGTGTGTGCGTGTGTGTGTGTGTGTGTGTGTGTGTGTGCATGTGTGTGTACGTTTCACTATGTCTTCTCAACTTGAATCTAAAAGTTTTTGTTTTTGACCATTTTCTGACCCAAGCATAGATCATGCAAACTTTCATCGTACGTGTTCGTGTAACAAAATAATACCCTACGAGGCAATACGAACAAATGGGTAGCTCCTGTTTACTTCCATATGGCAGAAATAACTCTTTCATATCATACACTCAAAAATTGTGTAATCTTCTGGTTTTGGTGATGCCAACTGCAAGATACCTATTTGTCCCAAGTACTTTTCTAATTTGAGGTTTCAACTCTTTGGTTGGTTATCAAAATTTTTAGTCTTGTGTTGGATGGTCCATTTGTTGTGAGAGTGTGTTTGTGTGTATTCATGTGGGTGAGAGGGGTGGCATAGTTGTCTGTGTAGGCTGGATTGTGTGTGTGTGTAGATGTGTGTGATATGGTGAGGCTATGAAAGTGAATACACATCCACATTGATTGTCTACAGTCACACACACACACACACACACACACACACACACACAAACACAAACACACAAACACACTCACACACTAAACCCATCACATATGGAGAGTCTATAGTCACTCAAGCTGGCTGAGCCCCATGCAGATCAAAAGTGCTCTCAGTTAGTCTATATCATTGTGGTCCTCTATGGAACCATATGGCTTGCATACCTCACTCACAACACAGCCAATGTGGAATCAACAACCAATTGAGTTTGCATGTACACTATGGACACATGAAAGTGATACATATTGCCCCAATGTATAGATGTACTCCATGTTTAGAATACCTGGTATATATTATATATGGACAGTGATATCCAATGTACAGAACAGGAAAAAATTTGAGTTTGGTGTCATAGCTTTTGTAGTCCGTGATTTTTAGGAAAGTTTATGTTACGTTATTTTGACCATCTGTTGTTGATGTAATCTTGCTGTTCTAACTGCTTGCCGATAGTTTAAACAAACCCACTGCTATTAACAACATCGTCTCCCTATCGTTCATATCGTGGGCTGGAATTAAGAGCCGAGTTACACAAGCTTCTGTACTTGCCCTTTTTTTCAGTGAAATATTTCACTGATCCCCTAATACACTATGACTATATTATTATAGCCTTTGACACCTGATTTTGTCCTCTGTGGCAATCTCTTCACAGCTTTGTCATGATGAAATTGCCACCAACTCAACCTCACTCACATCACAATCCATGTGAAAATCTACATCTACAGGGAATAGTAGGTGAAAGTGATAAGCATAAAACTACCACACTGTTGAGATAACTATGGTTAATTAATATCTTCTTGGTATGATTTTCTTAAGTTGTGGTTGGTTCTGTTTTGGTACCACAACTAAAAGTTTGTTGTAGTGCTTTAGTACATTCAGACAACGGACTTTCCACAATTGTAGAACAACACAACACAAATACAACACAAAAGACCCCATCCTTTTCTTATCTATGCCTTCTGTGGCGAGTAGAGCCTGGGAGTGAGGCTAGGAAATACAGCATTTTATCTTGTATCTCTGTAGTCGCTACAAGCAGCTGCCATTCTTCTATCCCCCTTCGTTGAATGTGTGTGTCTGTGCATTTGTTTGATATTCACAGACTTGTGTCCTCCTACTCTTTCACGTACAGTATATTATTCCCATGTGTTTATATGATACCAGTCATTGACGTGCATGACATAGTATTGTACTGTGTGAAAGTGTGATCTAATCTCTGAGTTAATGTACCAGATTCATGTGGCTTCATTCTTTGTATAGAGTATTCACTCTCCTTCGATTCTACTGATGTTGCGATAAGCGTGCATCTTGAACATGCCCTAAATTCCAAGCTTTCGTTTCCAGCTTGTTATCAGTCTACCAGAGAGAGTTGTACAAGTGTTGTTGACAAGGCTGGGCATGAGAGGTTACAAGTAGCTCAGTTTGTACAGACAAACCATGATTGTGTGCGTGTGTGGAGTTACATTGTGCTGTGACTGTTCTTCAAAGTATACAATTCTGTTTACATTGTTGTTCTGCTACAAACATGGACCCATATTTCTTCTAGCACATGCATACATCATGATGTAGTTGTTCTGCTAGTCTAGAGTGGCTAGTTGAGTTACTGCTTATGAGGATCTTTATTTGGTCTTGAATTTCGTAGAAATGACACACCCTGTTAACTTAATACCACTTCTGGTGTCAGAGCATTAATAGTATGCAATGGAGTTTCCAAAAATCCTGCATCACTACAGTGAGCTACAGTGAGCCCACTCCCCTAGCTGTTATTTCTCCAGGTGTTGTCAAAGTTCTTAAAATACTATACATACACATGTCTGTGGAAATATTATGAATAATCACTCTGCCTGTTGTGTTGTGTGTACCCTTTGTTGTTGTCTCCATCTGGTGTTGTCAGAAATGAAACCATTCTCTTCTCCCCTGCTGCATGTACACCTGGGACAAGTCAGTGTCTGTACACACAACCATTTATTTACTAACATTTGTAGTTAATTAAACTTGGTGGTCTGAAAGAAAAATAAAGAACCCAGGAAATCTTTTGATGGACCATTTTGGCCCTGGTTCTCTTTCATGTCCCACTCACTACCAGTGTCTGGACCCTGTCTTACTATATTTCTCTTGCTGCTTCATTGTCACTGACTTTATGTTCCGTAAATTCATTGGCTGTCAGAGTACGAAAGGGCTCAGACACCTGACTAGAGTTTAGGTGTTTCTTTGGGTGTCTGTCTTCAGAGGTATGGTTGGGTCTATGAAGTTCAACTCTTGGGTTCAGCACACTCTGAGTCATTTAGGCCAATATTCAAAACCCTTTTATGTGTGTATTGCGGTAATAAATCTGCTAACTGAATTAGTAAGTGGATATGCCAATGAATATTGTACTTTTCTACTGACTCTTTCAACGGTTCTGATCTGAAAGATATTTATGCTCTTTGGTGACTAGTTTCGTTCCTCTACGACAGTATTGATTACGACTTGTTTCTTTATGAATCAGGCCGTGTTCAGTGACTTTGTTCTGCGGGTTCAGGAACACAACCATCTAGCTCTTCCTTGCCAATGTTGGAGCCCCCACTGTCTCCAGAAGGAGTGTTCTAATGAGCCTACTCCATTACTGTTGGAGGAGTCCTTGGCTTCGCTCACTTACAACCAAAGGGATGGACTTGACTCTCACCTCTCTCTGTCTGTGTCAGTAGCTAGGTGTGTGTGTGTTGGTGGAGTGTCAGCTGTAAGCTCTTATCTCTGGGTGGAAAAGTTTTTTTCTTATAATAATCATGTATGCGGATTGTGTGTGTGTGTGTGTGTGTGTGTGTGTGCCATTGCCTAGCAAGCAAAGTTTTTATAGGCTTGTTGCTGGATACTGGATAGGTGGAGGTGACAATAGAGTAGCTAGGGGGTCAATGGCATGCAAAATAGTTGCATAGCCTTAAGTGTGCAGCACTTGGCCATGCATTGAGTACACCCCACTTAAGGGTCATGCAACTATAATTTTGTGTGTGTATATCGACGTCATTGCCAAGCAACCTAGTAAATTTGCCAGCTATCGCAGCAGTGCATCCTAATCAAGGGGGCACTCAGAGGAGCCCCTAGGCTGAAAAGTAATCTAGCTACAGTTTCTCATTAGTGTGCAAATTAGCTACATGGCCGTCTAACTACTTATTGTATATCGGGCTTTCTGTGTGTTAAGCATCTCAGTGTGAACCAACTGCCAATATGTACAATGTATGTATAGCAAAAGGTAGAGCAAGTACTTTGTAGAAATCTAGCTGGCTTCCAACTTTGACTCATATCAACAGATGTACCATGGTGTCCACACTGCATTCACTATAGCCCCTAATGCATCTATGTATTGTGAGAATGGTATGACATCATTGGACTATAAAGTAGAGTACTGCAATTGACTGGGTATGTGATCTATCTGTGGTCACAGACTGACCTTTGCTGTTGAGCATCAATTCCTTGGAATTACAAGTATGACATGCACAGTGTATGTCTAGTAGACAGCATAGCTGTGTTTCTTTTTCTGTGTAACCAATATCAATGGAAATCTGCAACATTGTACGTACTTGTGTGTGTGTGTGTGTGTGTGTGTGTGTGTGCATGTGTGTTCATTCACAGGGTAGGAGGTGAGTATGCTACTAACTGGGATAGCCTAGATGAATTACTTACAGACAGTGAATTTTGTGTTTTAAACTATTCTGTGGTATTGTCTGGAGTACATACTATGGTGTGTTGCCATGGTAATCTACTGGGTAACACAACTTACTGTCATAGCAGAACTTTTGATTCAAATTTGAATTCAAATCAAGTCACCACAATGACCAGAGTCATGTGGTAACTTGAATGTTACTTTTCCATTATGCCTAGTGGATTTTGTGGCTGGATGCAACCACTTGCCGTAAGTGTATTGCAGTCAGAAGATAATTAAAAAAACTATCTGACTTGTCTGTTCTGCAAGGCTAGTTTGCTGTCATCGTACCTCTAGTGGTTTTATTAAAGCAACAACCTTCCATTCCTAAGACTAGAAGCTATGTAGGAATATGTATCCACCCATGTAGGTCCCTCTGTCCATCTGTCTGTCTGTCTTTTTGTCTGCGAGTGAGTAACTGACTAACTCAAGAGTTGTACCTTCTGGAATATCTTTCCAAAAGGCCTCCTAGCTTGTTTGTAAGTAGTAGATGGATAATAGCATTATTGTGATCCTTCACTCAATGAATGTATATACTCTATATGGATCCTTTCTGTCACAGCTTGTGTTATTGATAACAGAGTATGGTACCATTATCTTCCATACTCTTTTGTAGTACACACTATTGATTTTCAATCTATACCATCTGCTATAATAATAAAATTGTTTGTATGGCAAGTTGCATGTGTATGTTTTCCACCTATGTGTGAAGTTGTTATAAGTCTACCCAGCCCAAGGGTGATAAGAGATCGTGATGTTGTTGGAATAGGTTTACCAGTTGCAGCAGTTGTTACTCAATTCATACAGCAGCTTTCCAAGATGACCTACCTACTGTAGTATGTACCACACACCATATCTGTAACTAGGGGTGTGTTGGGGTATTGTATACATCTGTCTAATCCTCTTATCTCCCAAGACTCTCCTTTGTGTGTGACATGAAGAAGCCAACCTTGTGCCACCCATATTTCACCTTAAGCTTCTAGGCTTGTCTCCAGTTGGGGTGGGAGCTAGGGCTGTTGTGTTGTTCATTTTGAGGTGGTGGAGGGTTGTGGCTGATGATATTGTTAGGAGAACAATGAGAGACAGATGGCCCTGTGTGTGTGTGTGTGTGTGTGTGTGTGTGTGTGTGTGTGTGCAAGTATTGTATGTACAGTTAGGGATTAAAATATTCGTGTCATAACCTAATTTTACACTGTACATGTCTCATTATTTGTATACACTGTGTCTTGAGTTTTGAAGTTCTGAGAGTATAACTACTCTAATTTGGTGGATGTTACTGTAAATTTGATCTTTCATTTTCATAAGTGACTTTCTTAAACTGCATGTTCCATTGTATGATATTGGACCTTAGAGTGGATATATGTGAACCTTGAAAAATGGTAGGAAAGATGTGTTACTATATAGAATACATCAAATTCTTACATGGTTGTAGCAGTCTAACTTATTGCGCACACCAAAGTACGGCAGTCAACATTACAATTGTTCCATGTCTGTCGTGTGTGTATGTGATGTTTTCGTTAGTGTCAACATCATATCGCACACTTTGAATATTCAACGTTTGTGTAATTTGTCTGTTTTCACCGTTTGTACATACACCTCAAACACGCAAACAGAAAGATTAGCAAGCTGTTTGCTTGTAGTCGTAGATGGATCGTGAATTATACATGTTGACATGTGTAGGCATAATTATGGTATTGAAGTATGATGGGAATCTGTTGATAAATTTAGAGTCACATGGTGTACTAATCACTTGCCAGTGATGTCTCCTGCAGTGGTTGTCAACACAGTTAGACAGTGTTCTCAGAACCTTGATGTCTCACTTGTGTTCACACATGTTCTCTGCATGAATTGCATGAAAGTTCCTATGTTATGTTTTGAGGTAGATAAAGGATCATGTGTGAAATCACATCATTGTCACAGTGGAGAGGCTTAAAAAGATATTCAAAAAAAAAAAAACAAAACAAAAAAAAAACTGACAGTGCTACAGTTAAACTGTCAGCTCTTTGCTTTCCTTTCTAGGTTGAGATAATTATGCTTACAGTTTATTTTCAAAGGGGGGTGGGGGAAGAAAGTTAGTTTGTATGTGCACATGTCTTCTTGCATATGATTATAGCAATTAGCTTACTCTCAAGCTCAATAACCCAATAGCCATCATCTCCAGCCTCTAGCAATGAGCCTCTAGAACAGAGTCAAAGTGGTAGTGAAAATACCTTATGCCTACTCACCATAATGCACTGTAGTGCTTCTTTCCAATAAATATATTCAGTCATACCACCCATTCCAGTCTCTATAGCCAGTCTAGCCAGAATATCCAGTCATATGTGTGGTGATCTAGTGTCCAGTCAGAGAGAGTGAGTGGTCTGTCTGGAGTGAGCAGACATCTGTGCTCTTTGTCAATGCCACATGCATGTGTTGCAACATGTGCACACATTAAGACTATCAGTTGTCATTTGTTTACTAGTAGCTCCTCTTTGGGTGCAAAGATCTGAGATCATAGCTACAGCTCATAGAGAAAGGATTTTACTTTTCTTACATGTAGTTGTAGAATTACTAATCCCCAGCTTCCTAAGACCACTGTAGTGCTTCTTTCCAATAAATATATTCAGTCATACCACCCATTCCAGTCTCTATAGCCAGTCTAGCCAGAATATCCAGTCATATGTGTGGTGATCTAGTGTCCAGTCAGAGAGAGTGAGTGGTCTGTCTGGAGTGAGCAGACATCTGTGCTCTTTGTCAATGCCACATGCATGTGTTGCAACATGTGCACACATTAAGACTATCAGTTGTCATTTGTTTACTAGTAGCTCCTCTTTGGGTGCAAAGATCTGAGATCATAGCTACAGCTCATAGAGAAAGGATTTTACTTTTCTTACATGTAGTTGTAGAATTACTAATCCCCAGCTTCCTAAGACCACCACACACACACACACACACACACACACACACACACACACATTGTATGTGTTGTGTAACTGTATATATTTGTATTTGTGAATGCTAAGCCCACCCTCACACAACTGTTATCCTAGCTGAGAATACTGTCAGTGATTCATACATTTACATGATGTGTTCATACAGTGCACATGCATGCATGACCTCACTTCCCAGATGCATGGAGTGTACATAACCATGGTAGTAGCTGCCATTTGGTTCCTTTAGGATCAAACATTTCCTTCCTAGTGTTACTGTCATTGATATTCCTCCTACTTGTACCTCTCTTTGTAGTAATTTAAGTGTCACTTTAGCCCATCATTCCACCAGTCTGAAGGGCCATAGTGGGTTAGAAAAGACTTTAAGTTAGTCTATCCTTTATACCATAACCATATCTTCTAGCTTCAACAAGATCAAATGTTACGTATCACTTCAGTGCAAACTCATTCCATACACATACATAATGTACCTGTGACTACACCCTATGTATCTAGGTGGTGGTGACCTAGCTACCTGATTTCATGTTCACACTTGGTCTTCAACCACCAGTGGCCTCTATGGCAGTCTCCACTAGGTGTTCCTTCCCTCATTTCCATATCTCAACATGGTGGTTTGCAGTTGTGGCTTAGAATATGTGTGAAAGCCTTCAAAGGACCACTAGCTACATACACTTTTCCAGTTGTGTCTTGCATGCCATTTCCTAATATCCATGGAGCTCTGTATACTGTGTCAGCATTTGCACACAAGCTCCTATATAGCAAACTTTATAAACTTTCCATGCCCATTCTCACCGGGCTACTGCACTCTCACGTATACACCCCTCACATTCTCATACCCTCATACACTCACACCCTCACCCTCTCATCCTCACATCCACACACCCTCACACCCTCACACCCTCACCCTCTCATCCTCACATCCACACACCCTCACACCCTCACCCTCTCATCCTCACATTCTCATACCCTCATACTCTCACACCCTCACCCTCTCATCCTCACATTCTCATACCCTCATACTCTCACACCCTCACCCTCTCATCCTCACACCCTCACACCCTCACACCCTCACAGGGAGACTGGCCCTCGGTGTCCCGTGGACAACACCCGGGTGTCCCACCAGCAGCTCTTCAAGGATAACTTTGCCAAGAGGGAAGTTCTCTCCCTCAACGTGAGGTGTTCGGCTGAGGAGTTTGGATGTAAATGGCACGGAGAGCTAAGAAACCTTGACGTAAGTTAGGGCAGCATAGTCTGCTGAACATTTTTGATGTGTGTCTCCTGATATTTAGCTAAGAAGCATTGACTGTAGACATTTTGACATGGTCATAAGACTTAGTAAAAATTATGTTTCAATTTTTTACAAAAATTTCTCAATGCTAACGTATTGTTGTGGTATTGTACTGTACACGTAAAATTTTGTCTTTTGAAGCAATCTACAGCTCACGTTATTGTAGGAGTGTATCTAAACTATGGGATGCATTGTTGCTTATAGTGGTCGTGTGTTTGTCTATTTTCATTGGCTAGGGTTTCATTTGTAGCCGAGATGTAGGCACGTGCATGTTCTTATCATGCATTCAGAGATGGAGTAGCTTTGATATCTTAAGAATTTCATCCATTGTTAAGTTCACTTAGTAGCTCGTGTCCTTCGCTAACTGAAGAATGCCTTTTGTCTCTTTGACTCAGTACAGATTTTTTAAGGTAGGGCATTGCTTCTCTTGAAGACATGTGACATGTTAAGACATTTTCGTTGGTTTGAGTTTCATTTGTAGCCGAGATGTAGGCACGTGCGTGTTTATCATTCAGAGATGGAGTGGTTTTGATATCTTAAGAGTTCCATCCATTGTTAAGTTCACTTCTAAGTAATTCTTGTCTTTCGTTAAGGTAGGGCATTGCTTCTCGTGAAGGCATGTGACATGTTAGGCATACAATCAACAATCTTAGTACAATGTCATGGTCACATTTGTCCTTAATTTTTGAAAGAGGTTGATCCTCAAAAAAAATCAAACTGTTTTATTGGTACTTATATTGGTACCTCAGGTTTTCATAGTCTTGCTCCCAGACTCTCTCCCTGTGAACACTGAATAATAGGAAGGGAGAGAGCCTGGTATGTGAAATCACATGAATGATGTAGTGGGTAGAAAAATCAGTATGCCAGAGTAGAGAAACATACAAACTCTCTCTATGGTCTCTCTATGAACAACGTCATTCATGTGATCTTGTGTACCAGGCTCTCTCCCTTCTTATTTTTCGACATGTAATGCATGTTCACAGGGAGAGAGCCTGGGAACGAGGCTAATGTCAAGATGCTAATCATTTTAAGAGTAAATTGCTATCCACTTCAAGGACATGCACTAACTTTTATCTGTCAACGTAATGTACTCTATTATTTTTTATGTTTTAACCAAGTACTCTAGGGTTTGCACTTGTATTAGCTTTGAGCTATTTGTAAATCCCTGCACTACATGCAAAATTATTATTATAAATAAAAAAAGGTTTTCACACACACACACACACACACACTCACACACACACACACACACACACACACACACCATACCAGGCTCTGTGAGCTAGTCACCATTAACTGCCACAACTGCTGCGGCCATAACTGCCACCGTAAGGATCTCTCCGCCCACCTCCCTCTCTGCCCCAACAAACCTCGCCAATGTCCGACCTGTGGGATACAGTTTGTGAAGGACAAGTTTGACCAACATGGCGGCCATTGCTCCAACATCATTCTTCCTGATTCACTGCAGAGCTCTTTATTTAAGGTACTTATGGACTATAGCTGTGCAAGTGTATTATCGACACTGTAGCACAAAGAATTTTTTGGTTGGTAAATTATTTTTGAATTGTACAATTGTTAGTAATAATAACATGTTCTGTGAGTTATTCACTGACCAAAGTATCTCAGTGTTGATATGTATGTACATAGTTAACCTTGCTGGGTCAATTGTCTATAATTTTTTAGTAAGGACCAGCTTGTACCTGTCCCACAGGTAGGTAATTGGGCATGACTCTAGCAACGGTGCTGGGTGGTCCAAGTGTATGTATTCCTACAGTATTTAGTATACTAGTCTAATGTGACTGTTTGCATGACTTTGTACTTGTACCTATAGACACATCAGTGACTACCTGTATTCACCACACACACACACACACACACACACACACACACACACTCACACACACACACACACGCCAGGCCAGTGATGTACTAAAATGGAGTGGTTTCCTCAAAATGAAGGTACGTGAATAGCCAGAGTGTACTCATACTGTGTGTTAACCAATTGTCACTCCTCATTGGTATTCATATCATTCTCCCTCTTCCATAGAACCCAACACTGCCATTGCAGTCCATTCAAATGACAGCCTATCTTACGGCCAAGTCTGAGAGTGATGAGTCATACATGTATGTAAAGTAACACAAAATATACACATACTGTATATATATGTGCCTGTTTCTATTGCGCAATACTGAAGTTTAAGTCTTAAAAATTTTCCTCATTTTTGTGCATGCCTTCCATTCTATTGTAGGCATTCTTCATGCGAGAGCAATAATGGTCCGTCTTTTGACTTTATTGGTGTACATATATGTTAGTTCTATATGAAAGCTATGATCCAATATTTTGTACTTTAGTTACCAGGTTCTTCTGATTGGTGCTGACACTAGAGTACCCTTTTTGTATATGTGCAGATACAGAAGGGTTAACATTAAACGTACTTTTTCTTCAGGTTCACTGGTAACTGGAGTAGTTCGCTAAATCTCATGCCCCTCAACATGGCCGCCTCAAAGATATTTTGGAGGATGCTCAAAGGACCTGAAGTGCAACCAAAGTTTTTTGGTTTTGGGTTTTTATCGAGTGACTCTCCTGGTTGTAGCTACTTCAGTCGAATGTTGAAGAGAAAGAATAATGATCTGGTGAGTGTGAGAGAGTGTGTGCTAGTGGGACACTCATTGTTTGCATTCAGACCTCCGTTCTACTTGTGTGTAGTTTTTACTGGAACAAATTGGTCCATGTTGGTATTCTTTTACTTCGCGTGTGTAAATTAAGAAAGGTTTGCCATTATATAAATTTTGAAACAAGCATGTGTGTAGGAGGCATGGGAATTAATGAGACTACCTAGTCTTGTGCCCAGATTTTACTCTCTTATTACATGGCTAGACAGTGCTCAAATCCTTTCCATCACAACAGCTGAAACATAATCATCAACAAACCTTCTCGACCTTGGCTGTGTCGTTATATATTGTTCTCTCTCTGTCTCCCTCTCTCTCCCTCAGAGTGCTGCCGTGTGTCTCCATCTCAAGTCTGGTCCCAATCGTCCTGACCTTACAATCATCTACTTCCATTGGAATGAACAGAAGAAGAGATTAATGGCATGTGTGGCTGAGCTCAAGAGTCACTTAGTCAGGCAAATACAAGTAAGCTTGAAAATGGCCTTGTTAGCTGAGCATGTTTGTAGCAAGCTCACAAGATTTGTACAACACTAGTTCACCGTTGTTGACTCAACACACACACACACACACACACACACACACACACATATGTACATACACGTTCAGATATCCCATAGTGCTACGTAACAGTCTCATGACTACTGTATGAGCTAGTCACTTAGTCAACCACATAGGGGCTGGTTGTACTGTGTCACTTGATGATGCAATACAACAAAAGGCATGCTCTCCGTATGAAGCACAAATATGCAGCGTAAAATATTATTGAAAAAATCTTGAGATCTAGCAGGGATACGAAAGCAGTTCCTTTGAATTCTAGTTGAATACTCTTACCACATGATAAAGAATGTATCTTTGTTTGCTATGACTTCTTTCTGTAGTGTTACAAACACCACACTAAGAACGCTTCCAAGCTTGTTGTTGTCTTGACTACCCATGTATGAGCACCGTATACCTTTACACCTTGTACATACATGCTAGTCAGTATGGCTTATAGCTTGGTGCAAGTGTGTGTATTCTACATGTTAGTGTATGCACACTCTACCTACGTGTACATGAAAGTGAAGTACTGTGATTTGTAAGTCTTTGCCTGGTACAAATTATGGGTATTGAGTGAACACAATGATATTGCTCATCAGTGCTTGTTACTTGCATAGCAAACTTGTAAGTAGTTGCCAACTAACCCATTGCCCCTGGAAGCATATATAATAGCAGTCAAGTGGGAGAACATGCATGATACATACTAGTTAGGAGTACTTTCTTTGTTACATTTGTACCCTCTGTTTGTGGAATGTGTACATTATTTCAACTCTAATTTCTAGCTTTTCCACGAATCATTAATGGTATGAATATTATTAACTGTCTGGTGTTTCTCTTTTCTTCTCTCTCTCTCTCTCTCTCTCTCTCTCTCTCTCTCTCTCTCTCTCTCTCTCTCTCTCGCTGACAGAGTCGCTTACAGATCCTTCATCAAACCAGAAGGGGAAGACACAGCCAAGGCAACCATGATTCAGTAAGAGAAATTCATACTGGACTCTCATATCCATACCTATACATATTTAATAAAAGACAAGGGGTAACAACTGCCCGTCACTTAGTATACTTGCACCCGCGACCGCTATCAAGATCTTGACCATCTAATGTTTCCTTTTTGACCATTGACTGTTGCTAGAATTTGATCTTGACTGTTGAAAGAACAGTTGAAGTTTCATGCTTGACTCGTCATGCTATGATGTCATCATCAATAGCCTTTACCGACTTGACCATTCTGAAATTTCATTTGACCATTGACTTGCACTAAAATGTCTTTTTAACCATTGACTGTCATGTTGATTGCAGTCGCAGGTGCACATACAGAGTAAATGGCAGTTGCCACCCTTTGAAGGGAGCATAGCTAGCTAACTAGTACATGTACGATATATTCCTCAAGAGCAGCTTCCATACATGTAGGAAGAGTGAACTCATTCAATTGATGTGTGCATTCATGTGGGTATGGATTGCAAAACATGTGGTGATCTTTTTCTCTTGTTCATTTGCAGCAATCTAGCAGTAGAGATCCAGGACAACCTTACCCAAACTCTCATCACCACCCATCACACCCCTCACACCCATCACACCCTCCACACCCCTCACACCCTCCACACCCTCCACACCCTCCGCACCCTCATATGCGACCACCAGCCGGTACCCACATCGTGAGGCACCCGCACAATCCCAACACCTTCCAACACCATGTCCACCACCCTCACATGGCTCACCCCTCACACCCTCACCCTCCACAAGCACTAGCCGTCGTCACACATCCCAACCCTCACCAGGCACAGCATCACGTTGCGGCACACTCGGCCCAAGGACAGGGTGGACTATCGAACCTCCTCTCCTGGAGAATGTCCCAGAGTCTCAACCCCATCCCGTGGAGGATGCAGCCCGGGACCAACGTCCCGTTCTTCACCTTCCCTTCCACCCCGCCTCAGTTCCTCCCGGCCAACCCCTACCCGTATACCTTTGCACCTCTCCCAGCTCCTCCTTTTTCGATTAACCCCATTCCTCCTGGCGTGCCGACATCGGCGGTACCCGTGCCTTCGTATGCTGGCATTGCAGTACCACAAGTGACCACTGTTGAGCCTCTAGCTGGGCCGACGTTTCCAGTAGCGCTGGCCGATCCTGGCGACGGCCTCTCCACCATCCCGGCCGGTGCTGTGGCAGTTACCTTGAGTGGCCAGCCCAGCCAGGGGGTGAATCAGAGCCAGAATACAGCTGCCATCCCCGTTGGCATCAACTCCATCAACGTCATACAACAACCTGTTATACAACAGGCAGGTCCATCACAGACCGAAGTGTTGGGGCCTTCTAATCGCAGTGATGTTGCCGTCATACATACACTGAGACACACCGTGCACCCTCAGCACTTCCAGCCAGCTCAGATCCCAGCACAGATCACACCTGCTACTCTCATTCACGCAGAAAATGGATCCACTGTTGCTGTGGTCTCATCGCGAGCTGCTAATCCCGAGAATGTTTCCGATCATTTCACGACTCCTCTTGTGGCAGTCCAAGTACCTGCCCCACCCCCTCCACCCCAGCCCTCAAGGCCTAATGGGGGAGCCCCTGGGATGATCCCCGTGGTCCAAGACCCACAGAATGGGGGAAATATCGTCAACATTCATGTGAACCAGAGCGCTGTGAATCAAACCAACACTCTACATCAACAGCAGCAGTCGTCGGCAGTGTCGCAGCAAGCTAGCTCCGTGTCAAATCCTCCCGAAGCTCAACAATCAATGAACGATGACTCGAGCACGTACGAGTCTACCTTCTCTCTCAGTCCTTACCCTGTGTCCTCTTCTCCTAGCTCCACCAGCAGCTCACCAACACAAAGCCCCGCCTCTAACAGCAACAGTACTAGTTTCACTCCCGCTACTATCAATCTTATTTCTCCTACCAATTCCGAACACTCTAATGCTTCAAGTTCACCGGAAAATTATTCATCTGAATTTTACAACACTGATAATTTATCGCCTTTTGCAGATAGTGATAATGATACAATGAACAGGTCATCTTCGCTCTATTATGAAGGCCGATCTCTCGACCTTTTAAACTCATCGGAAGAGGAATCTGGATCCAGTGATCACGAAGACCTTTCAACACCTAATGGCCAAGGAAGAGCTGGCTTAGACAATGAATCTCCATCCTCTGCCTTACACACGCTAGCTAATGCTGCTACGAGTGTTATACAGTCAGAGAGGAGTCTTAATGAATCTGCTGATGCCAGGGACAGCCCCGTGAGATTGCCAGTTTTGATAAACATTTCCGATTCTGAAGCCGATTCGCACGTTGATACTCCAACTTCGATTATTGATTTGACCAACTCACCAGTCACCAGCTCCCCTTCCGTTTCCATGGAGATGAACACTGCCACACCCACACCAGTGCACCCCTCTCGTCAGCAACTCGTTAATCAAGCTACGCATACTCTGCAAGAGACTATTCAAACTGTTTCTCTAGCACCTGCTGTAGTTGTTGAACATCGTGCTGACCATGTGTCACAGCCTCTGCTGGTTCCAGTCATACAACAGCAACGCAGTAGTGGCACACAACATGAAGTCAATGTTGGAGGGCAAAGTTCAAATGGACACACCTCTCACCACCATCATCATCACCATGGCAACAATGTTACCATAGAAACAAATGGACCACCATCGAGATCGAGACGAGTGTTGAATTTTAATACGCACGTAGCAAACAACCCCATGACCAATACTAACCATGCTGCTCAGCCGCCAATGGAAGCCAACCAGCCTCACTTACAGGCCAACACTTATGCCTACACAGACTACCCCCCACACAACCAACCACCATCGGGACCTCATCCCAACCAGGCGGCGGCTGCTGCTGCTGCTCTTGGTCCTCCAGGTGTTCTCAGTATCACCACCCCGACCGCAGTCCTGACTGCTGACGGGTCACTACAACCGAATCCAGTTTCACTGGCGCACAGAAACCTCCACGTGTTAGGTTGGCAGGCTGCTTATAATCCCAGCGAAGCAGGTGCAGCTACTCATCACCATCATGTTGCTGCGGCTGTTCAAGGTCATGTTCCTCCCATATCTCAGTCAGGAACTGGTGTGTACCACGGGCAGCAGACTAATGGTGGTGATGGCTGGAGTGCTGGTGGAGCCAGAGGAGGGAGTGGTCAGGGCCCTCACGTCCAGAGAGCAATGCAAGGGAACTTCTGGGAGACTGTATTGGTGAGCCAATTGTAAAATTGTTTATGGTAGTGTGTGTGTGTGTGTGTGAGGAGGGGGGGGGGGNGTTTGGTGTGTTGCTTAGGGAAATCCAGTTGTTAATACCACTGATATCAATAAATAAATAATGTGCACAGAACTCCAGCTAGTCCACATATAAAATAATAATTGTGTATTGTTCCTTTGTGCTGCAGCCTTCTCTAGACATGAGTATGCAGAATACCACAAATGAAAGCTAGTGCTGGAAGGTATTGACATGACTATAATGAATTGTGCTTTCTAGTGTTGTTTAAATAATATTCTATCTGTTCCTATTATTGTAATTATCATTAGTATAGTGATTGATAATTTTTAATAATAGTTGATTTTTATACTGTTTATAGTAATAATTAATAACTTGATCTACCTATTTATTATAATAATTATTATGTACAAGATAATGCAATGATCGTGTTATAGACTGTCATCCATGTCAATATATAATTTGTAATTATTATGTCTACGAGTGTGGTAATTTTCTGAAATCAGGTGTTCTAAAGTTTTAAACTTTTAGTTTACTGCTATAGAACAGCTCAGAATAAATCTCATTATCTTAGTAATCTATATAGCCTACATGACATTGTATAGATCCCAAATCATACAGTAGAATTCGAAGTATAACTAAGTAACCTCGAGGATCAATACTTTAGGGACAATATAAATTTGGCTTGTTTGTCCTTTCACTCCTTTGTAGAGATCGGAGGTTAGAAGAGTGGGAGGGGCAAACTAATGATATATTGACACACCCACTAGACAGCCAGTGCAAGATTGAAATTGAAACTATAATACAGCTTTAGTGAAATACTAATACAAAAAAATATAATAATATTTATTATTATAATTATAAATCTAATGGCTGTTTTCAATGGTAGCAATGTGTACTTCCTTCGGTCCCTCATATCCTCCAGCAACCAACAGCTCTCCATTGGGAAGGATGGTGCAGCCACACCAGCACTTTTCTCTTGGTAGGTCACCAACCTTGACCCAGTTATTGGAGCTAGGTTGGTAGGCATGAATGGCTGAACTGAATGTACCCCCAATGACTAACAGTGAGCCCTGGAAAGCTAAGGCAGTAGAGGTATACATTGGAAGATCTGCTAGACTACTCCATGGTGATGGAGATGGAGTCGATGATGAAAGAGCATTTGAAACTAGTTCGTCTAATGATGCACAATAGACTTGCTGGTTTGTTACAGTAAATTCACCTAACAGGTACGCCATGTTACCAATCACACATGGTCTCAGTTCAGTAGATGACTCGGGAAGGGATGAAGTCTGGTACCATTGTCGATTACTGCTGTCGAAGACTTCAACTCTTGAGAGGTACGTACCTTCTTCACCAGTTCCTCCAGCTACTAGCATAAATCGGTCATAAGACATCACAGAAGATCGACTGGATGTTATGTTCATGGGTGGGTAAGGCTGGGTCCAAACATTACATTGATGATCTAGGACTTGAAGTTTATTACTTATCTTGCCAGTAGAGTGGTGCTGTCCTCCGAAAGTAACAAGTTGATTGTTGTGAGCCACCATACCATAGTTCATGCATTCAAGTGGTGGGAGTGTCTTCATCTCATCATTATGTATGTCATACACCATCACAGTTTGAGCCACATCTCCTCCAATATAGACTTTATTCCCAATCACAACTACACGTGGATATTGGCCTATACCAACTGGCATGTCTCTTCCCCGCCTCCATTTCAACCTCAGAGGATGTCTCAGTTGAGATAATGGTGTCTACAGAGACGAACAATGAGAGTATGAATAATTCATCACCTTATGTATATTCACAAGTAGAAAAATTAGAAGTGCTGTAAACAGTATTGGAACAAGGCGTGTCTCAATTTCGGCACATGACTACTTCATTTTCATTTTTGATCCCTTATTATAGTAATATATATTCTCATTGTCGTAAATGCATTTGGTTCAGCTAAGCAGTGGAGTAAAGTATAAGCATGCAAGTAGACAATTTAAATCAAGATTTGAGCATTAAAAATCTGACGTAGTCATGTGCCGAAATTGAGACGTACCTTGTTCCACTACTTTTTACAGTAGTGAATTTTTTCTACTTGCTCATACACTTTTCGACAAAAGAGTGTGGAAACCCTCAGGGACTGATTGGTCCCTACAAAAAGCTTGAGTAATACCATATTACTATAAAGCATACTAGACTAATGCACATGTGCGTATGCATGCCACATGGAGAGATGATTGACCTTTGAACTCTACTTAGACGATGGCTACATACTAAGTTTCAAAGCTTTCTAGTTTTTGTTTCAGATGAATAAGAGTACCAAGGAACGTAGTTCCCATTCATGAAAAGAACTTACTTGGTGCTGTCAAAGTCGGCTTAACACTATCTGAGTATCTCGAAACTGTGTTCAAGTAAGTGAGTTAGTATTAGGAGAACAAAAATGGTACTGGTGCATGAGGCTTCCCACTAGCGCTCTGTATAAGTGCCCAGAGAAGTTCGTCAGCTTTAAGCCTTGCATGCAATTAGTAACCGGTCATATAGAGAGCCTCTGAGCAACTTTGAAGAGTTAACTTTGCTTTGCTAGATTTTTATGGTGATAAACATTTTTGTATTGCATGTGTCTATGGGACAGTCGGCCAATCGTACGTATAGTACTTCTCTCCTTACCTTCATCCCTGCACCCTTCCTCCATTGTGGTGGTCCAACAGCTGCAGTTTGAGTTTCTCTTTTTTGTACCTCATCCTGTGAGTGAGGGAGACAAGGAGAATACAGGAATCAATTCAACAAGTTGGATATCATAAAAGATGACGTGACAGTATGATAGTCCACCACGCATCAGTACATGCTACCAACCTCTGCTCTTTGGAGTTGTGCTTGACAACTCTGTAGTTCTCTCTCAAGTCTGCTGATATCAGCATCTTTGTCCCTTAACTGAGCTACTTTGACCTGTAGGTCAGCTTCTAATGACACCTAATACCGTATAGCGGGAAATTTTCGTTGGTGCAAAATTTCGTATAAACGCGCCAGAAGAAATTTTCGTAGTTTTAAATTTCGTATACGCGGCGCGCGCTCGTATAAAATAAATGCGGAAGTTAAATTTTCGCAGTTTTAATTTTCGTATATTCGAACCGCATACGAAATATACGAAAATTTCCACCATACGAAAATTTCCCGCTATACGGTAACATGTGATTGGATAATTATTAGCTACAATATTATACATAGTTTAATGTCATTGACAACATAATAAGTAACAATGCTATAGCTATAACCACACACCTGAAGTTGTCTCAGTTGTTCTTGTAAACTGCTAACTTTCTCCTCATTTTCTTGTCTCATTCTCTCAGACTCTCTCTGTTGGAGAAAAATTTACATTAATATGGAATAAACTGATTCTGTTGACTGATGCTTTGATTTAAATCGAGTAAAAATGGACCCATGCAGTGATCATACCTGTGCTTGGTTCAATCTGGTAGTTAGTTGTTCTGTTTCAGTTCTAAGTCTTTCCTCAACATCTGTCTTCTCCTCCTAACAATCAACAAACATAGTTGTAAATCAAACATTTCATTTATTCCCTCAGCACATACCTGTACTTGCTCCAGCTCTTGTTGAAGTCTTCTGATCTCTTTGTCCTTTCTCTTCACTTCATTCTCAGACTGCTTGAGGGTCCTGGTCATGGCTACCTGCCTCATCAGGTCCAGCTTCATGACATCATACGAACCATAAGGTCCTTCAATAGCAGGTTTCATCTCTTCCAGAGTCCTCAGGAGTACCTCAGTCGTTGGTCGTTGAGATGGAGTGTTGTGGAGACATCGTTTCATCAGTCGGACAAATGGATGCTCCCCTTCCCTCTGCACTAAGATATTCTCCAGCTTTTCAAAGTACAGCCCACGACGTTCCACTTCAGAACGAGCCACCAGCCTCTCTGGAATGTCAGGATCTGGGTGGGTTGGTTCCAGAAGGTCTCCAGGAAACACCTGTGAAGATGATACAATACTCCATTGACAAACAGTTTAGATAGCTAAACCATTTAATGCAGGTATGTATTGTCTCACCTGTAGTCCAGTGAAGAGACCAAGATGACCAAATGAGAAGATATCCAGACTGGGACCGTATCGAGAAGCCATGCTCAGAGCTTCAGGAGGCATGTACGTCATAGTACCTGGTATTTGAGTGAACCTCCGTGCAAGCTGACCAGGTTGAAGATTGACAATACGAGAATTGCCCAAATCAGTGATTTTAGCTGCAAAAGAGGAGGTCAGTAAGACATTTCTTGCTGTTAAGTCCCTGTGAATGATGGGAGGGTCTCTTTGGTGGAGGTATAGAAGCCCCCTGGCTACGTCCTCCAGAATGGATCTCTTCAGTGCCAGAGGGATGTTGGGTGCAGTTTCAAGGAGATCATCCAGACTCCCTTCAAGTTTCTCCATCACTAGCACAGGCAATGTCGCTGGTGGTAGGAAACAGAGTCCAAGAAATTGAGTCACATTGGGATGACGAAGATCGGCCATCAGCTGACACTCTCTAACATACTTTTCTGCTATAATCTCTGCACCGTCACTTCCTCCTTCAAGCAAGATCTTGTGAATGGTCTTTCCAGCACACACCAACCCACCAACTTTAATCTACACGTCAAACACACATCATTGAAGCAACATTGACACTGTCTACATGTAGATCATATCAGAGGATGTTTACCTCTTCAACTGAGCCGTAGGATCCGGATCCCAGTTGTCGACCAGTGGGTTGGGCATCCCTCATGATGAAACAACCTAGGTTTCTGTCGTTTTGAAACTGTCTCTTTAAAATGTTAGCCATTTTGTCTCTGGGTTACATCTTAATAGACCTTAGACTTGTTATGTTGTGAAATGGTCGTCAAATATGAAAACTGCAAACTACTAGTCATAATTATGACTAGTTTGCAGTTTTCATATTTGACGACCATTTGTGTTACAGGCTACAGTTAGAAGGAGAACAGAAGGCTAGCCCATGGACATGGATATACGAATGCTTCAGTCGTGGACTGAGTAAGAATTATAAAGCAGGTTGATTGGAAAGATACATACACTATAATCGATATATCGAAAGGAATTATTTGTTTGTATCACAGGTTTCATTTCAGTCTGTTTCACTATACAGACTCATATGAGTTGAAATCATCATCAATTCTCACCATACAGTTCATTGTTTCCACAAGTGGCCTGGGGTCTCCTTCACAACAGTGGGAGTACCTAGCTGTACAAATCAGACAAATTATGCGCAGTAAAGAAAGCAAAGCCAGTGACTGTGTCTGGCAGATAGTCAGAGTCTCACTAGCCAGACTCTCCACACTTTCCTTGCGGAGAGTCACGGTCTGGCTAGCGAGACTATCTGGCAGAGTGATCGCTCCTAATGGTAACATAGTGGGAAAGTTTTGCAGAGTTTAACTTTAATGGATGCCTCTTGTCAAATTAAACTTAAAATTTTGTGTTTATAATAGTGTGCGGCACTCGACCATGACCTGGACCTTACAAACTCAGTGTTTTTTGCCAGTTGTTGTTGTTTTTTTATACCTGATAGACATAAGGAATGAACTGGAAAAATAATGATTATAGTACCAATGTGATCATGCAGGTACATTTCTGGATATAGAACTGGATCAAGTACATATATCTAGGCCAGCTCCTACTTTATCTTTTGAATTGTTACCTAATAATATGTGTGCAATCTATTTGTTGCATGGCATGCAGCTAGCAGTTGAAAGAAACATGTAAAGAGAATGAAGAAAGCTGGAATTTTGAAAGATGAAGCAGAGACTCTCCTGGTTAGTGGTAGGTAGTCATAGTAACTAATGTGACTCAATGCATCAGTGATGCTATGGAGTTAATTCTGTACAGTGGAGAAGACACATGGACATTACAGTAACTGCTTACGCTCTTTAGCTTTTTCTGCATGATGCACAATCGTGTGAGCTTTGAAGTTACAGTAGAATTAAGCAGCTGGCCTTATGCATCCATGTGACTATTTTAATTGACGTGCAATAGAGCTTTTGATACCATATCTCTCTATTTAAAGGTCTCCATGGGCAGCTATTTACAAATGGCCGTTGCAGATTTGGCATTACTCAAGACCAGTTTCTAATTGAGCTAGACCCAAACGTGAAAAGACTTGGTAACAGCTTAACCAACATTAGGCAAGCCAATTTAAGGCTACTACCATGCTAAACTGTCAAGTATAGCTTACTTCTTTGCATGGGGCTCTCTCTGTGTAGTCCAATTGCTGGGGCATCATCTCTGTTAGCTTTTGAAGTATACTCATAAGTTTTAAGGCTACATGGCATATTCAAATAGCTGGCATTCAACAATGCTTGATTTGTGCACTCATGAGCTTGTGATTTGTGTTTAATCAATATGCTACATCTCCGCACAGTTGTTGATGTCAATTGGTCATGTACACATTTGGAGACATCTCAATTTAGCTAATGTCCATATAAATAATATATACTTAAACCTATTGTTTTTTCATGTGCCAAGAATTATAAGCTATCCACTTATAGTAAACATACCAATGGCTTCTATAATTAATTAACATTGTTAGAAACCATGCAATAAGTATTTCTTTGAGCTTAATTGCAAGTGCACATCTTTGTAAGAAATTGGGTTCTTGTTTTGTAAAAAGAATATTACTTTCCTCATTTTAAAGCTGAGTCTGCACCTGCTTTATTTGAATAATGCCATGAGAGCTATATAATATTATATCTTAGGCTAAATAAGTATTATATAATTTATATATACATAATAGGTTTTGTTACAACATAACTACAATTTAGGGTATCATCTCTGCCCGCTTTTAAAGTAGTTTTATAGCTATGTGGTGTATTCAAAAGCTGGCATTTGTGTTTCAATTGGTTCGATTTGTGTTGACGGAATGTGTAGCTCTCATGGCATTCAAACAAATGAAATAGGTGCAGACCTAGCTTAAACAAGAGCCTGATTTCTTACCAAGATTTATACTTGCAATTAGCTCAAAGAAATAGTTATATTGTATGGATTCTAACAATACTAATTAATTAGAAGCCATTTGTATGTTCATTGTTTACTGTAAGTGGATAGCTTATAATTCTTGGCACACGCAAAAACAATATAGCTAAATTGAGAAGTCCTTGTGTACGTGACCAACTCTCAAAAACTGTGCAGAAATAAGATGACAATTGCAATTATAAGGTGGAAATCACAGTTTTACTTTAGTCAATCAAGATAATCTATGCAACCTTTTCCCCCTTCCCCCATAATCTATCTAGTCGATCTATAGTCACATAAACCTTACATTAACCAATGTAGAGTGAAAGTTGGGTGCATGGGTATAATATTTTTTATTATGTGTATACTTTTTAATCAAGCGGAGATGTATACTGTATACATGCATGCCTTGAAAAAGGACCAAAAACAAACATATACTGAAAGAATCTGCCTTACTTTCAGATCAAGCTGGAGATGGATGAACTCACCTCTGAATGAAAATAACAGGAATATTAACAGGACTATTATGTTTTATTCTCTACACAGGTGCGTGCTGTTGCCATCACTACAGTAACTTACTACCTTTTGTCCTGTGTGTTTCACTGGTAGGTTTTCTTGGTAATAATTATCACCAAGACATTTTTTTTGTCATTCGTCTTACAATGGAAGCCTTTGATCATCAATAGCGTTTCCATAGTAATTATTATAGAGAATCACCTATAGCTAATAACTTTGTTGAATTTAGTGTACTTTATGGAATATACAATATGTCTTGTGAATGAATGTCTCTGCTTGGTACAGATTGATTGATTGTTGCGTGTGTGTATGTGTGTGTGTGTGTGTGTGTGTGTGTGTGCATGCATGCATGCTTTCTTTCATCTTGCACTCACATGGATTCCTAGTGCTACTTTGATAATTATTATTAATATGCCTGTCACGTCCACAGTCCACACTTCAAGACTTACAACCAGGTTGGAGTTTATACAGTTTGTTTGCAAGTTCTTGCATGCAACGTGTACCAACTATAGATACCTGCATGCAGATGAAGGTCTCTCTGCAAACTGTGATTGCAGTTGCAGCTCTGCTTGTTGCACAGTGCAGCACTGTCATTGCTGTTATATCTGGTAAGCAACACTTGTTTCAAGAATGCTGATAAGTTTACCAAGGCTATAACATTATATAATCTCAACACTGATGATGTTTGTCACTTTCAATGTATATATAGCCACTTGTATGCAAGTAAAATTGTATGACAATGTCATAATCCGTATATGCATTGCAGGAGTCACATTTGTGCCAGATACATATGATGATATAATGGAAGGTGATATCTTGATGTTGACCATGACCATCAGCACTAGTGACAACAATCCATTGATAAGTGAACAA
Source organism: Tethya wilhelma (assembly GCA_964030475.1). Classification (NCBI taxonomy): domain Eukaryota; kingdom Metazoa; phylum Porifera; class Demospongiae; order Tethyida; family Tethyidae; genus Tethya; species Tethya wilhelma. Next base: position 3,820,879 of record CAXIPT010000004.1, on the reverse strand, counting down.
TCCTTTGTCATTTCATTTTTCCCATTAACAGATGCTACACCAACTGGTAAGACAGTGTAAATATAATCCTTATAATTACATGCTTGAAGGATCTTGGTTGTGTAACTGTACATGTAATACAATCATTAGGTATTTTTCTATAATGCTCATGATATTTTCATGCTCTCATATTAAATTTTTATACAAAAGAGTGCATAATTGTAGCTTTGATCTGTTTTCTAATATACCAATACAGCAAGTTTTGACGACATTACCCCGCTGAGTGTCACTGTGCAAGTAGGTGTTGGAACTGCACCTGGTGACATCATAACCGTGACAGACTTTTCAATTGTTGAAGATGGAGTGGAGGAAGACGATGAGATTTTCATCTTCAACGTGGATGGGTTTACTAACGTTCCCCTTGCCACTGTTGTTGTGGGAAATGGTACGAATCAATTACTGATGTAAATATCATGCAACACTCATGCTGTCAGATAATCCCTCGTATACAGTACTTTTGATTATTTTGTCAACAAATAATGTGACAACTGACAAATAGCTGCATGATAGTAATTGTGTACATGTATGCAAAATAATTATAAATGCAGAATTTAAATGCCTTTTTGCTATATACTTTTTCCTGTAGAATTGTGAAAAGATAAAATTGATAAACTGTATAACATGAATGTTGTATGTTGCTTTCATTGAATGCAGTGCCATTGATTAGAATGGAGCAGATGTCCTACACAGTGGCTGAGAATGACCAGGTGACTGTGTGTGCTGTGCTGGGGAACATGAGGGCCATTGGGGGAATGACGATGGACGAAATCACCTCCAGTTTCATCCTCTCTCCAGGAACAACTGGTCAGTAGTTGCATGTGGTAGCATACACCTTGTGTACATGAAGTTAATTAACTACAGTGGATTGGAAAATTTTTTTACCATTAAATTTTTTCCACCAACACTAGTGGAACTTTTAATTATTATTACTGATCTTTTTACCGGACCGGTCGAAGTCACATTATAAGAGGTTTTTCTGCATGTAGGGTCCATGCATACAATTACCGTATAGCGGGAAATTTTCGTGGGGGAAAATTTTTGCGTTTTCGTCTTGAATAGAAATTCGCGGGGAAAATTTTCGTGGATTGCGTCTCAACTATACGTGACGACCACATACCTTACAAATTTCGTGGGAGAAAATTTTCGCGGAAAGCTGCCAAACCGCGAAATTCGCAAAAATTTTCCCCCACGAAAATTTCCCGCTATACGGTATGAGGATGACTGTATAAATTATTACATCAGTACATAACCACAATCATACTGCTTGGTTACATAATTATTATACATGTGTATTATGTAGATGGAGATGGTGTTGATTATGATGACCCCACTGTGGCTGAGAGTGCAATAGTGTTTCCGGCTGGGAGTGTGGCAGGTGACACCCAGTGCGTGAATGTATCTACTGTAGACGATACGATCTTTGAAGCCCTTGAAGTCTTTACAGTTTCTATGTCTTCTCCCTCTGGTGGAGGTAATCAGGGTGTTGCTCTCGGAATTCCATCATCAGCTCAAGTCACTATTGAAGACAGTGAAGGTATGCAATCAATATAATATTATATGATTCATCTCTATAAGAATGTAAATTCCATTTAAATCATGACATTGTATGGATTGCATAACATGTATATGGATGCTTAATAAGCCTGGAATTTCATTTTCATAGTTGTGACAGTTGCTCTCCAAGCTCCATCTCCTGCTGAAGAGGGAGCAACTGCCAGCATTGCGGTTGTTCTCTCTGGCATTACTGAACTGGATGACACCTTGACTGTCATGCTGGTAGCCTCCGAGACATCTTCAGCAAGTCAGTGTTAATAATAAAATTCACATTAAAATAATAATTTATGAACTCAGGCAATGTTACTAGTACATACTTTTGACAGATTTAGGATTGGAATATTTGGCAGAAAAGCAGTAGTAAATCTGCCAAATCACTGAGTCCATTTTAGTACCAAATTGAGGCTAGCTTTGCTGAAACTTCACCACAATTTGAACTAAAATTTGCCTATCATGAAATTTCTGACTATCTGACGGATTTTGCCACCAATATTAATTAATTTTTGTGCCTTATAATAATTATAGTAGATGGTATAAATGTTTTCAAATGATATGTGCAGGTTTAGCTGAATTTGGTCTGCCTTCTGCTGTGGAGTTCACTGTCGGAGGGCCACTGATGGGGTCCTCAATGATCTCCTTATTGGATGACCTTATATTGGAGGCCAATGAAGAGTTCAGTGTTAGTCTGGAGTCTACCAGTGATCCATCAAGGACTGAATTTGGCTCACCATCTTCAGTTCTGGTTACCATACTAGCTAGTGATGGTGGGTGGAGGCAATATAAGTCTGTTCATGTCATTCATGCATAGACAGTACAATAATAAATTGTCATGATTGTGCTGGCCTCATTCCCAGGCCTTCTGCATGCTGCTATTGTAACAGTTATTGATTGTTGATTTATTAAGTTGACAATCTTTACCATTTTCTTGCTTGTAATTAACTTATTGCATTGATAATCTTTACCAGGCATGTTTTATTTGAGTGTGCTAAGTTAAGCATACAGAGGACCTGCATGGGAATGTGCATGCATGGTTTATATATTGGTATCACTCTAACTTTTTGTAGTGAATCTGCTGGAAGTTTTGATACAAATATCGCAGACCTCTACCCTTGAGCCAGATGAAGATGTCATATTGGTTACTGCGGAAGTGATGCTCATACCATCTGGTGGTTTTGAAACAGATGTCACTATACCATTGTCTATTGAGTCAGATTCAATAGCTGGTTAGTTCAGTTTCTCTATTCCCATTGTATATACTTGTACTCTTCATACTACTGTACACATGCATGGATACTTAGTCGAATGTTATACTCAAGGATTCTGTAGGTACTATAACACTACCCTTTATGCTTAACTAAATGAATTTCCCTTAATTTAACAATCATTATAAATGTGCATGTATATCATTATGTCATTGTGCTCTTTGCTGTTAGCATTCTTCGGTCAAGACTTCACCTTTTCAACACCATTGGAGTTTGTGATTCCGAGTGATGCAATTGAGGGGTTTATGTCTTCGCCCCCCTTGGATATATCCATCCTTGATGACACTGTTCTTGAAGGAGAGCACTCATTTTTTGTGACAGCTAGCTCAGCTACTACTGTCCCTCCTGGAGCCACTGTGTCCTTCTTCGCTGCTGTCATTATTGGAGATGATGGTGTGTGTGTGTGTTGGGAGGGGGGGGGTACTGGATGGGTGCAGGTGGCAATAGAATAGCTAGGGGTCATGGTGGGATCAATGGCAAACAAATGCATGCATTTGTAGTTGTGCAAGAATTTGCTGTAATCTCTGAATGTTTGTGTCTAAAATTCACATGTTCACCATGATTAATAATAGAGGCAAACAATGAGATTATACTCCTAACTCAAGACATGGAGACTGTGGAGAATGACACTGATGCTATTGAAGTGTGTGCAGCTATTCGTGGAGTGACTGGCTCTGAGGTTCCTAGTCCAGGAGCAATGGCTGTCATAAATGTGTTTCCTTTTTCAGGTATTATTTTGTAATTGCTTGTTGTTGTGTTCAATGTGTTGATGCTATGCATGCCATGTGTATGACAACCCCTAGTTCTCAAGGCTAGGCACCTGAGTGTCTCGGCCTTCTACAGACACTTTCCTGAGTAGACATACATTTAGCAAGGTTCCTTTAGGTTTGGGATTGTTTGTAAGCTAGGATAAGAACTTTGAAGTATCTTGTATAATACAATTATTACTATGAATTGTATCCAGGCTCCAATCTTGTTCCCATGCTCATCATAATGTCTGTAGCTTACCCTGAGACTCGATCACCATAAACTAGACAGATGCAAGCATCTATGGGGCGAGCCTGAGCGCATACAGTTTAAAGACCACAGCACTGAGATTGGGAAGACAGTACATCGATGCTAAGCATAGATAGTAGAAATTGGCTTGAAATTTCTGAGCGAAACCTAAAAGTAGTTTTCTAATTTGACGATCCGATTATTACATGTCAGTGTTTTGTTTTCTTTCGCGACGATCCAGTCCTGATGGCTAGATCATGCATGCATGGTGCAACTTGAGCAGAGTACGCAAGCGTGCAGTGTGCTAGCTGGATCGTAGAGCACTAAGCGAAGTTTATGTATCGACTCCGACTCTTTCTTGGGCAAGACGAGCGCGCTGTTTCCCTCGGGCGTCGCTGCTGTTGACGACTCAACTGAATCATTTCGTCATAGATAATATAGTACCCGAGGTACTATATTATCTATGATTTCGTCTACACCTTGAAGTCTCTTTTCTTGGTCATCAGGCGTTTCCCTAGCTATGCGTTCTCTGTACAGTTCTCTTCGCCGTGCAAGGCATTTTCTTCATTATCTATGATCAACAGACCATAGATATTATACACTACGTAACCAGACTCATTGCACAATCAATTTCAATATTACAACAGTGCTTTCGAATAATTTGAATATACGGAAAGTGTCCACCGTGTACAGACAAACAGACAGAAATTTCATCGTTTACAAGACTATGTGGGGCTCGCTCAGGCTCGCCCCAATTAAAAGCTGGAGGCCTGGAGAGTTTATAATTGGGAGCGAGGATGTATCATGTGCAGACTTTGTTGAGCCATTTACAGAGTTAAGTTCTTTGTCATTATTTTATAGGAGGATGTGTTGATGTTGGATTCATTGGATGTTGTTTTTCTGGTTGTCAAGCACCTTTGGGATGTTTCTGTGATCAGCTTTGTTTCAGCATTGGAGATTGTTGCCCTGATGTAATAGAGACTGGATGTCTCCCAGCTCAAGGTATATATTATTATGTAATACGGAATGTTTAAGTGTCAACTCAGTGTGTAGTTAGGTAGAGGTTGATGAAAGTCTATCTAATTTGCCTTTGATAGTGATATAATGATTCTGAATCATTATTACAATTTTATTTGTTGATGACGATTAATTCACTATAATATAATGCTGGAGTACCTGGTCTTTTTATTTCCATATTGATCTGCCAATCATTTTTGGACAAAGTGGTATCTATATTAGAGTTGCAGCTCCTCAAGTTGTTAGCATGAGGGCTGCAAGCCGGAACTTGAGGAGCTGCAACAAATTTGTTGGAAGATTACACTGTGACTTGAAATCACTCTTCCCACTAGTAATACAAAACATTTAAAAATGAAAAACGCATATAAACTACTTGGACTACTATTGTTGCCTATAGTAAGTTCCAACATTTTTGTACTTCTATAAGGGTCACATACGATTTGTTTTATTGTTGTTTTATATATAATATATATATATATATATCACTGACTACAGGAGCAGTGCTTGCGCAGGAACAGCTTCAATCTTCTAATGCTACTAGCGCTCAAAGTGTGCAATCTAGGCAAGAAAAAGAGAAGCGTAGTGCTTTACCTGAAGGTCGAAGGACATCTTTTCCACAAGTTACCTTCCAATGTAGGTGGAATTATGCATGCTGTTTAGCCTCGTAACCAGGCCTATGCTTGCTACTATTCCTCAATAATTGGACGTAGATGATCTGTAATAGCAAGAGTGTACTTGGTAATAGCAACACGCAGAAGGTGCTAGACCTGGAAACAAGACGGCTATTATTGTATTAATGATTTTGCATAACAATGTTATTGTTGTCCACATTGCAGCAACTGCTTCTTCTGACGATGTTTTTATTATTGGGTCACCAATTGCTGTGTTTGATAGCATCGGACCAACCTCTGAGCTTCAAGGATGCATCACTGTGCAAATAGTGGATGATGAGAACTGGGAGGGAGACCATTCCTTCACAGTGGCTATATTTGAAGCATTTGAGAATCCTTCGTCATTGATGTTTGGCGATCCTAATAGAGCCACTATTACTATCACCGATGATGATGGTGAGTTGTGAGCATGATTTTATTATATAAAAGTGAGCGCTGCATTTATTCATAGACTATTATAATTATTATGCACCCTGCAGATGCAACCATAGCCTTTCTAGAAGGAGACACTGTAGTTCGATTTCCTGAGGGGGTTACATTCACTGTTCCTCTTTCTCTTGATACTCCTGGTCAGCTCCTGGAACCGATCAGTGTAGCTATTATTCTAGTTGATGGAGACAAAGCAGGTACTGTAGCAAATGAAGGTTGTGGCATAATACTGTGAAGTTTATAACTCTCATCAAATTTGCTCTCTACCTGCAGTACTTGGGCAAGACTATAGTCCAGAGATTATTAATGTTGAATTTTCTCTTGGTGATTCTAGTTCTGTTAGTTCATCAACAGAACTGGTATCTGTCACAGCTGATACTATTCTGGAAGGTGATCAAACATTCCTCTTGACTTTGAGTGCTTCAGAGGCTGAGGCTGTTGGCTACACACTTAGTGATCCTAATGTTCTCACAGTTATTGTATCAGACTCAGCAGAAAATCGTAAGCAAACATTTCTTGTTTGGCAAGTATGCATGCATAGGTATAATAGATCGAGTTAGTTCTCATTCTTGCTTGGACGGAAGAACTCTTGATTTACCTGTGACTATAGGCACTTGAGTAGCTTGACCTTTTGTTACTATAATTTTACTCTTAGACTAGACATGGTACACTTGCCTGAGCAGGCATTGATAGAGTTCCTTTAGGGTTGGGTTGTTTGTATAGATAAGACCATTTTTTATAATTTTGCATATTTTTATCTTTTGCTTCTGCACTCTATGTTCATACAGTGGCTGGATTCATTTTTGATATTACTCCAATCTTAAACCCAGTTGAAGGTCAAAATTTCGCCGCTCAAGTTTGCAGTTTTGTCACATTGGCTGGAATCACACTGGAATGTGATGTCTCTGTGACTGTCACAATCATCAATACGACCAAAGCAGGTCTTATATTGAATGCAGTTCATGCACATCTATAGAACCATTTACTTTCCTATAGCAAAATACACCTCAAGCTATATGATAAGTGACTGTTGCTATTATTGTTTATGCTTCTTATAGTTGAAGGTACAGACTTCACTTCACCGATGAGTCTCGAGTATGTGTTTGACTCTTCGTCAACCACTGGGCCTGGTGAGTGTCTCTCCTTCGATATCATTGACGATGCTGATTTTGAAGGGGAGCATGTCTTTACGGTGGAAGTTTTTTCATCCATCCCTGCTGGAATTGGTGTGGATGCTAGTGCCATTGTTACCATCACTGATGATGAAAGTGAGTATACAAAACTTATTATTTTTATATTTGATATTTTTGCTTGCAATGCTTTAGTTTATGTGATAATCCTTTGAACTCTTTAGTAACTCTTTAGAACTCTTTAGTAATATTTTAATTGTATTGATGTTTACCTTCTATCTTAGAGTACTTCCTGTTAATCATACTTTTAGAATTTCAAGATAGGTATGATTTTATCACTTGCTTTTGTGATGTGGTATATCTCTTTTTCACTTTGTGCTATAGAATGCTTAGCTTTATGTCTAGCTAGTGAATAGTTAATGTGTAGACAGGATGTGTGTGACTTTAGAATGTTCTAGATGTTCTCCCTTTTGTATTTAAGCAACTACTCTGTTCTTGTATTTTGTCTTGGTATATGGATACGAAAAGAAGTTGTTAAAGCCCTTACCACTCACGATATTACAAATTGGCGACGAGGAGAAACGACATGGCAGCAGCAACTCATGGCAGCATTGGTGCATTTGATCCCCAAACAGAAGACTGGACCTGCTATACCGAACGTCTCGAAAACTATTTTCTCGCAAACAAGGTTGCTGACAATGCCGAAGGCAGACAACAGAAACGTGCTATTCTCCTCAGCGTATGTGGTCCACCCACATACCAGCTAATCAGGAATTTGGTGCAGCCAGACGCGCCCAACACCAAAACCTATGCTCAATTGGTCAAGCTGATGAAGGATCATCTCTCACCTAAAACGTCTTCTATTGTTGCAAGAAAGGAATTTCATTCTCGTTCACGACGTCCAGATGAAACGTACAGTGACTTCATTGCCGCTCTCCGGAAAATTTCAGAAAACTGTGGATTCGGGGACTCTCTCAACGAAATGTTGTTGGATCGCTTGGTTTGTGGTTGCAACGATCGCCGCCTGCAATGCAAACTACTCTCGGAAGAGGGCCTCACATTTAGTAAAGGCCTCAAGATAGCTCATGCCTTGGAGTCAGCCGAGTCAGGAGCAAAACTACTGCAAGGACCCCCTCCACCATCTGTTCAACTCTTGCAGCGACCAAGCCCCAAGACACAACCAAGACCAGCTAACACCCATCCAGCACCTCATACTTCACAACCTCCTCCAAAACCATGCTACAGGTGTGGTGGGAAACACTGGCAATCAAAGTGCCGATTCAAAGATGCTACTTGCAACTTCTGTAAGAAGCGAGGACATATTGCAAAGGTGTGCTACTCCAGACTCAAGAAACACGCCCCCTCTTCTGTCAAAGGCACCCACCAAGTTGTGGCCGATGGCTGCGAAAGCACCTCCCAGTCCTCCTCTGATACTGAATATGCTGCTGGAATGTATCATTCGACCTCCAGTAACCAGACACCACAACCACTACAAGTCTCCATGGAGTTGAACAATTCTCCAATTGTTATGGAAGTGGATACAGGAGCCACTTTCACCGTCATCAGTGAGACCACCTACCACTCTCTTTGGGACACTCACTCAGCACCGACACTAACTCTCACTGCTGACCCCCATCTCAAGACATACACGGGTCAATCAATTGATGTGATTGGCCAAATCACAGTCAAAGTCAATTACAATCATCAAGCGAACGAACTGCCTCTCTACGTCATCAAAGGCCAAGGTCCTAGTTTATTGGGACGGGATTGGCTGCAAGTAATTCAACTCGACTGGTCTTCCATGCTGAACATTTCACCAAAGCCTCATCAAGCCATTCTTGATCGACACCCTTCCGTATTCAAGGACGAAATGGGCTGTATTGTAGGAGTTACCGCCAAGTTCAACATTAAGCCAGATGCTACACCCAAGTTCTACCGTGCCAGATCTGTTCCATATGCACTCAAATCAAAGGTTGAGCATGAACTTGACCGACTGGAACAACAGGATGTACTGGAACGTGTGGAATTTTCAGACTGGGCTGCTCCCATAGTACCGGTAGTGAAACAGGATGGCTCCATTAGGATCTGCGGGGACTACAAGCTTACAGTGAACCAAGCTTCTGAGACTGACACATATCCTCTACCCAAAGTTGAGGATCTTTTTGCATCACTGTCCGGTGGTAAGTCATTCTCTAAACTGGATTTACTCCATGCTTACCAACAGGTCCCTCTTGATGAAGAATCCAAGCAATACACGACAATCAACACTCACCAGGGGCTCTACCGCTACAAGCGCCTACCGTTCGGAGTATCTTCAGCACCAAGTATCTTCCAGCGTACTATAGAGAGCATCTTGAAAGGTATTCCTCATGTAACTGTGTACCTAGACGACATCTTGATCACAGGAACGACCCAAGATGAGCATCTCCACAACCTGGAAGACGTGCTGAATCGGCTGGAAAAGGCTAACGTCCGACTCAAACTCTCGAAGTGTGCATTCTTTCTCCCCTCAGTAGACTATTTGGGACACAGAATCTCTGCTCAAGGCCTACAGCCACTAACCGACAAAGTCAAAGCAATCCGTGAGGCTCCAGCTCCTCACAACATATCGCAACTCAAGTCCTTTCTAGGCTCGCTGAACTACTACTGTAAGTTTTTGCCGAATTTATCCAGCACTCTTGCCCCACTCTACAGACTCCTCCACAAAAATACTCGCTGGACATGGGGCACTGAACAACAACAAGCATTCAAGGAAGCTAAGATGTCACTCTCATCTGAGAGCCTTTTGGTCCACTACAATCCCTCCAAAGAGCTGATTCTAGCCTGTGATGCTTCACCATATGGCGTTGGAGCTGTTCTTTCACACAAGTTAGACGATGGCACAGAAAAGCCAGTCGCATTTGCCTCTCGTTCTTTGGCTCCAGCGGAAAAGAAATACTCCCAACTAGACAAAGAAGCACTTGCAATCATCTTTGGTGTCAAACGCTTCCACCAGTACCTTTACGGCCGACAATTTACCATTCTCTCAGACCACAAGCCATTGCAGTATCTCTTTGATGAACACAAAGCAACCCCTGCACTTGCTTCCGCTCGCATTCAACGTTGGGCACTGACACTTGCCGCCTACAACTATCACATTGTGTATAAGTCAGGATCTACTCATGGAAATGCAGACATGCTTAGTCGCTTGCCACTCCCAGCTAGTCACTCCACAATGATTCCTGGCGAAACTATTTTACTTATGGATATTCTCAATTCCTACCCAGTCACAGCAGCAGACATCAAGACAGCAACGAGTCGTGATCCAGTACTCTCTCGTGTCTTTACTTTTGTACTCAAAGGTTGGCAAACTACCACTGAACCTTCACTCAAACCTTATCTTCAACGGCAACTTGAACTCAGCATTCATGATGGTTGCATCCTCTGGGGTTCTCGGGTTGTTTTACCTTTATCTCTCCGTCAACGTGTCACGAATGAACTTCATGAAGGACACCCTGGAATCTCCCGAATGAAGAGCTTAGCCCGTAGTTTTGTCTGGTGGCCAGGTATGGACAAGGACATTGAAACTACAGTAAAGCAGTGTGATGCTTGCCAACGCACTAGACACCTATCACCTTCGGTTCCAATTCAACCATGGGAATGGCCACAACGCCCATGGGCTCGCCTACATGCTGACTATGCTGGACCGTTTCTTGGAAAAATGTTTCTCATAGTTGTTGACGCTCACTCTAAATGGTTAGAAGCTCTACCTGTGTCAGCAGCTACATCCACTACTACTATCGAACACTTTCGTACTCTATTCGCAACACATGGTCTCCCAGAAATGCTTGTAACAGATCTAGACAATGGAACTGTTTTCACAAGTGCGGAATTCAATGAATTTATGCAACGCAATGGTATCCGTCATGTTACTTCTGCTCCCTACCATCCTTCGTCAAATGGCTTAGCAGAACGAGCTGTCCAAACATTCAAAGAACACATCAAACGATCAACACAAGGCTCACTTCAAAGTCGAATTTCTCGTTTTCTGCTGACCTATCGCAACACTCCTCACACTACCACTGGTATTTCTCCTGCTGAGCTTTTGTTTGGCAGACGACCACGTACTTTACTTGACCTCATGCTACCAGATTTGTCAAACCGTGTTCAGGACAAGCAGAAAGTACAAAAGCTACACCGTGACAAACATTCTGCACCTCGCAACCTGGACATTGGTGATTCAGTCTATGTACGAGTATTGCCTGCTAATGACACTTGGGTCCCAGGAACTATTGCTAAAAAGCTCGGCCCAATGTCATTCTTGATTGATTTGGAAGATGGTACATCTGTTCGCCGTCATATTGACCACCTCCGCCGTCGCACAAACACTTCCTCAGACACTACATCAATCAATACACCCCCAGTGGATTGGGTTGACATGCCTTCAACAAGTGGTGTTCCACCTCCTTCTATTCCTAGTCCACCCGAACCTCGTCGATCCTCTCGTGTTTCACACCCTCCGGAACAATTTATGTAACACCTTAATTGTTTTAATCTAAAAGGGGAGGAGTGTGATAATCCTTTGAACTCTTTAGTAACTCTTTAGAACTCTTTAGTAATATTTTAATTGTATTGATGTTTACCTTCTATCTTAGAGTACTTCCTGTTAATCACACTTTTAGAATTTTAAAAAAGGTATGTTTTTATAACTTGCTTTTGTGATGTGGTATATCTCTTTTTCACTTTGTGCTATAGAATGCTTAGCTTTATGTCTAGCTAGTGAATAGTTAATGTGTAGACAGGATGTGTGTGACTTTAGAATGTTCTAGATGTTCTCCCTTTTGTATTTAAGCAACTACTCTGTTCTTGTATTTTGTCTTGGTATTTGGATACTAAAAAATGTTGTTAAAGCCCTTACCACTCACGATATTACAGAGCTTAATAGTAGCTCTAAGAACTCAGTTTTTGCAGCACGTGAATATTTGTATTGCGCTAATGGGCCATCTGTGCCATTCCTATGTACCCAGTACTATCGTACTGGGAATATTGTAGCTATGAATATTAATGAGGTTAAAATTGCTGACATAGGCCTTAAGTACACAGTGCACACAGTGGCGTAGTCAAGCCTGGGCATACACGGGCATCCACCCTGGCATCGAGTTTGTCAGTCTTGTGCATGTGCAATGCGCTCACCAAGGGTTTAATTCCCAGTGCTAGTGAGCGCTTGGCACTAAAAGGCTTCTTAAGCTAATATTTAGCTCTTTCTCTTTCAAAAACATGGCCTAAAACCATCACTAAAGTAACAAACTAAAATGTGCCAAATCTCCAATTTTCTCCATCTTCTATCTTCTCACCGCATATCTGAAAGACCATTCACTTTTAAAAGCTGATTCTTGAACAAACAAACTTGGTTTCTTTGTCTTCAATCACTTTTGCCATCGGTTATTTGTGTCTCTCATTGAGTCGCTAGATACAAAGCAAAAAGCGCTTTCTCCATATGGTGGCCATTAATTCTAAACTCATGTATTATTCATAAGCTAGCTAGCCTAACAACCGTTTCCATGCATTCAAGTGCTTGTTATTTGGAATCTTTTGCAACCATTCGCATGCAGCGCTCAAGCTCTGTCCTATTCTTTCATTCTTTGTGTTCAGTTCTTCAGTAGGGAAGTTATCTATAGTTAACAGGACATTCATTATAGTTGACATAAGTCACATTCAGCTTGGGGTTTCACAGTTTCAGCTGTCTGAAAGGCATGACTTGATAACTGTACTGGGCTCAGTGTTGGTATTCAAGTTCTCTCTGCTCAGGCTAAAGACTAAATTTCATTAATATAAACAATTATTCGAAAAAAAATAGTACAAAAACAAGAAATGTAATGCAAACATAGGAATGGCCAAATCATAAAAAGTGAGCAAACAAGATCGAAATGGTTATGAGATTGAGCAAGTGTGTCCACAATGTCATTGAGCATATGAACAGTTGACACAGTGAAATAAACTCCTCGCTCAATCTCACATGGAACCAGTCCAATCTTGTTTGCTCACTTTTTTTATGATTTGGTCATTCATATGTTTGCATTACACTTCTAATATTTTTTTTACTTGTATAAATAAGTGTGAATGGGGTTATGTTAAAAAAAAAGTGCATGTAGAACATGAAATTATGGCAAGACAGCAGAAATCACTGTTAGACTACATGGACTAGTTGGTGAATCTCTACAAGCTGCATCTCAGAAGTACCTCTAACAGCGGTAGTTTTGATCAGTCTGGGCTGCAAACTACAATGAATCAACTTCCTGATGATATTGCAGTACCATATACAGCATCACCTATAAAACCAACAGGTATCACAACATACTCAGACTTGCAAGTAGGGTTTATCACTTTAATAATGAAGCCCATGTTTTCTTTGTTGGGGAGATTGACACCCGTGTTCTATCACACTAAAGAATGTAATTGTTGGCCAGATCACATGATTTGGTAACTATCATACTGTCCATATAAAAATCAAGTAATTACCTTGACTTCAATGTGGTTTCGGACGATGAAGTAGTAGCACTAGCTTTCTCTGAGTCAAGTAATTTTACACTACTGGCAGAATTACCACATGATCTCATTCTGTAGTCGCCCAGTCATAACAGTACGGGTGTGGATAGCAGTACCTTGTGTCAAACTGAGTAGTAATTTGGGTCCCAGTAAACGCTGTCAGCAAATTCATTCACTTTATCTTCATGGAACCAATCCTCATCATTCCTACCCTTGTGATAGGCCATTATGGCATAAATTTTAAAACCAGCTTTGATGTGAACTTTGCAGTGTGTACAATCAGTCAGTATGCTACATTATGTCTTTATACATGCATACATGACCCAAACAATTGCACAGAGGACAAGCCCACTCTCAGTGTGGCTGCCGAGAACGCCCCCACTCTCAGTGTGGCTGCCGAGAACGCCCCCACTCTCAGTGTGACTGCCGAGAACGCCCCCACTCTCAGTGTGGCTGCCGAGAACGCCCCCACTCTAACTGCTGATATGAATGCTAATGGTATTCCTCCACCTAAACGTCAAAAGAGTACGTACATTTAGTGCAGGGTTTCATGATTTTTTACTAATATTTCCATAATACATCCACATCTAATACATTGACATTGTAGAAGACCGCACATACAGTTTGAGCGATGGTTTGAGCCACAAGGAAGGTGTAATGGGCAAGAGACAAAGAAAAAACCCATCATATTTTGGTTCTCAGAAACTAAACAGGAGGTAATTTTTTGACTTGTACATAATTTGCTCGCCAGTAAACTACTATCATTATCATTACTCTTATTGTGTTCTTGTAGTCATATTTTGGGCCTGCGTTACCTTATAATCAATGAATTGTCAATGAAGGGACAATGATGGGCATGCGCAAACATATATAAAGTAATAGGTAGAGATCATGAGCATGCAATATGCAGAGGAATTATAAAACAAAACACGAACATAACATGCACTGAGCTCAATTAAATAACTAACCAGGTTTTATCACAACAAACACATGCAAAGAGTACACTACACGAAGCACAGAGAGCAAAACAATGAAGTGATTCCGGCACAGAGAGCACATGCAGGGAGCATAGGAAGCAAAGATAAACACAGGTAGCACAGAACACAGAAAGCACAGGAAACACAGAGAGCACAGGGAGAACAGAGAGCACAGAGAACACAGAGAGCACAGAGAACACAGGGGGCACGGAGAACATATATAGGGAGCACAGAGAACACAGAGAACAGAGAAAACACATAGAGCACAGAGAGCACAAGGAACACAGAGAGCACGTGCACAGAGAGCTCACAGGGAACACAGGGAGCACAGAGAGCACATGAAACACAGAGAGCACAGGAACATAGAGAACACAGGTAGCACAGAACACAGAAAGCACAGGTAACACAGAGCAGAGAGAACAGGTAACACAGAGAGCACAGAGAACACAGGGGGCACAGAGAATATAGGGACCACAGAGAACACACTGCACAGAGAGCACAGGGAACACAGAGAACACAGAGACCACAAGGGACATAGAGAACACAGGGAACACAGAGAGCACAAGGGACATAGAACACAGGGAACACAGAGAGCACAAGGGACATAGAGAACATAGAGAACACAGAGAGCACCAGGCAAGGAACACAGAGAACACAGAGAGCACAGGGAACACAGAGAGCACAAGGGACATAGAGAACACAGAGAGCACAGGGAACACAGGGAGCACAGAGAACATAGAGAGCACAGGGAACATAGAGAACACAGAGAGCACCAGGCAAGGAACACAGAGAGCACAGAGAGCACAGGGAACGCAGAGAGCACAAGGGACATAGAGAACACAGAGAGCACAGAGAACACATGGAACACAGGGAACACAGAGAACACAGAGAGCACAGAGAGCACAAGGAACATAGAGAACATACAGAATATGGAGAGCCCAGGGAACATAGAGAGCACAGGGAACATAGAGAACACAGAGAGCACAGGGAACACAGAGAGCACAGGGAACATAGAGAAGGGAGCACAGAGAACACAGAGAGCACAGAGTGCAAAAGGAACATAGAGAACATACAGAATATGGAGAACACAGAGAGCACAGGGAACACAGGGAGCACAGAGAGCACAGAGAGCACAGGGAGCACAGGGAACAGAGGGAGCACAAGGAACATAGAGAAGGGAGCATAGAGAGCACAGAGAACACAGAGAACACAGAGAGCACAGGACATGGACTCGGGAATACAGAGAGCGCAATGAGCTCATTATGAATTCGACTCCTCACTCTAATTTACGGATACACTTTATATGTGCCACCTACCAATAAGTCTACGAACAAACATGCACCAAAGAATTAAGGCAGTATAAAGTTACATTTTACCTCTGGAGTGATCACAAACACAGGTGGGGTGGTCTAATGTTCCAGTCAAAATCTTTGGGTTTTGTGAACTCATTAATTCCATGACTTTTTTCAACAGTTAGTTACCCAACTCTACATCTGACAATGTGCAGAACATACCACCAGCACCAAAGGACTTGTTGATTGCCATCATGAATTCACTCTTGTGAGTCGATGTCTTTGACTCATAAAAAGCAATCTCTGCATGCATGCATGTACATATAGGTATGTAATTTACAGTACAGCATGGTATTTTGTTCAAAATCACATGGCTTCCTTTTGCTAATGTACAAAGATACGAATGCAATAAATTATACGCTACATGCATCTAGCTAGCATTAGCAGCAGATTCACAAATTAACCCATAATTTAAACAGTTGATTGCATGCATGCATGTAGACAATTTAATTGTTAAAAATTTACCTTGAAACATTGTCGGGAGAGCGTGTTACACGTGCTATATATCCATCCTTGGATCCCTCTACCTTGCCAACAATGTTAAGCATAAAGTTCCCCCATGAATGGAACTGTTCATTGTCACCAGTGCCTTTAACAATTCCAATGCAGCCATTCCTTTCAGTGACTGACATTCTTCAAGAATGTTTCGAGACTATAAGTAGACTTGACACAGACAATTGCAAAGTCCAATCTATACTGAGTCTCAGTTCAATTACAGGTTCTGAATTTAATACACAGCTGTTACAGCTAGCAAAGTTTTCAAATCTTCCAAAGACAAAGAAATTCTCTGTGCTATATAAGACTCTGACAACATCCCAAATTATGTCATTCTACTTACCAGCAATTTGCATCTAAAGTCTGCATGATTATAATTATTTTGTAGGAAATTAACCAGGCCTAAATTGGACCACCTGGTACATGCATGTTCATCTCTGAGGTTTAGGTCACATTGTAATTACAAATTTGCAGCATGGCTCTAAGGTGGCCCAGTCTTGTGTTGGTTATAGGATTGGTAATAAATGTTTCACATGGATGAATATCTAGAAGAACATTTCAGTACATCTGTGAGCTGATATAACCCACAAAGGTAAAACTTAGCTAAAATGTTGAGACATGCATGCATGTCACATCATGTTGTGATTTCTTACAATCCAGGCCATGGATTCTCAAGTATTATTATTGCCCCAGCTCCGATAATAGGTGACAAACAAGTGCATAGAGATGATTTCTCGGTGCCTTCCATTTTATTGTGGAATCCCTACTTAAATTTGTACCCCCTGGATCGATCAAATGTAGGCATTGTGGAAAGCCAATGGACACCAGCTTTTGTAATGATGGATCGTCTGAAAGCAGACAACCACGTATTCTCCATCGCATTGACAACATTGTCATGTTGGTGAGTGTGGTGTATACTTGCGAAGAAGGCCAAACCATAGCACATGATGCAAAAGTTCTAGATATGTTTCACTTCAAAAGTCTGATTCCTTTCCATTTGTTTCACCAGACAGGTGTCACAAGTGAGCTTGCAGACATGTGCACTCTGTTTTGTCAACGAGGAATCAATTTCTATAGTATGGAGTCACTAATATTGGAGAGACGATGGGTAACATATGCAGCAATTGTATGAAATGCACAAAATAAAGTGTGCTCAGCCTCCTGTTGCAGATGATTTCTTAAGTTCCACTTTATCCAAATGTCCTAGCAACAATATTCTTTCTAAATGTTTCATTACATCATTTCTGTCACAAGAAGCCTTTATTTGAGTGAGAGTAGGTATTAAGGAGTGGTCTGGAATTGCCACCGGAGGTGGCACGGCAGCGAAGCCGCCTATTCTAGGGGGGTCTGGGAATAAACAACAGCTAGAACCCTGGGAAACTCCAGAGGTGACACTTTTCCACTCAGATGAGCAACTGACTACTGTATATTCTATGCCTGTGAGGAAACATTCAGTTTAGACGTCCATGGATACCAATGTGCTCGAGTCTGACTTGTGGGGGACTGTGTTAAACGTACCCAAGAATATGACATGGGTTCTGGAGTTCTGGTTTATGGTGGATGACCCATCATCAACAACCTGAAGTAGTTGTGTCAAAAGCCATTTGGAAGCTCTCGACAGGTACCAGAACTTCACTACAAAGGTTCTGTCTTCAACAATTACAGAGTGACAACTACTTCAAAAGAATCACCCTTTAATGTGAAATCACTCATATTAGCCCTTGGTCAACCTGGTGCTAACCCTCAATTCACATCTGACAGTCGGAAATCTATATAAGATCACAGTGGCCCAGACAACATTCCAGGCAAACTGCTCAGAGAAGGGGCAGCCCATCTTAATTACTGGACCACTTATTACTCAACTTTTAGCCTCTATCAAAACAAGCTCCCTGACTGAAAGAGATCAAACATATCCCTTATCCACAAAAAGGGTTCAAAGAACTCACCAGCCAATTATAGACCTATTAGTCTTCCTGCAAAAGTTCTGGAGCAGTTGATCCATAACAAGATCTCAGTATATTTAGCAGAGAACAATCTCTTCTCAGCCTTGATCTCCGTTAGATTTGCTCCTGTCTCTATGTATTACTACCATGCAGATATGCTGGCTACAAAGTGTCAGTTGTCACACCTCAAACTACTCCATTCTTGTCCACTGCTGCCGTGGACATAACACGGATAAACAAGTATAAACCATAGTAACTATAGATTGTCTGTGGACGATACAGTCTCTCCATATATACCTCATGCAATCCTAGCACTATCCGTGTACACCATATAGTGGATATCCATGGATGGTCCATGGATGGTCCACCAATGCCCTCAGTCCTACAGTCAATACACCCCTCTGACAAAGTATCCGTGTACTCCATAGTAACTGTGACGTCCGTGGATGGTCCACGGATACCCTCAGGCCAATACACCCCTCTGACAAAGTATCCATGTACGCCATAGTAACTGTGACGTCCTTGGATGGTCCACGGATACCCTCAGGCCAATACACCCTTCTGACAAAGTATCTTTGTACGCCATAGTAACTGTGACATCCATGGATGGTCCACAGATACCCTAAGTCCAATACACCCCTCTGACAAAGTATCCGTGTACTCCATAGTAACTGTGACGTCCGTGGATGGTCCACAGATACCCTCAGGCCAATACACCCCTCTGACAAAGTATCCGTGTATGCCATAGTAACTGTGACGTCCATGGATGGTCCACGGATACCCTCAGGCCAATACACCCCTCTGACAAAGTATCCGTGTACGCCATAGTAACTGTGACATCCATGGATGGTCCACGGATACCCTGAGTTACTTTGTCATACACTTGTCCACGTTGAATATTTGTAAGATTTTCTAGACCTGAGTAATAACAAGCATAACAACAAAGTTGTTCATAACAATAATAATTCTGGTCAAATGGACCATTAAATTTGCAAAAAAATCATATTAAGCACAAAAGTTTAGCAGCAAGAGTCTTCAAGCTCAGGCTTGGCCTCGTTCCCAGGCTCCTCCTTCGTGAATATTTTCATCGAAAATAAGGAAGGAGAGAGCCTGGTGCCAGCTAGTAGTCACGTGAGTTACGTACTATTTTACGTAATTATGTTATAGTTAGCTAGTCAAAGTGAGTGACTGCGAATAGAACGAAACAGAAGAACACTTGAAAACAACTACCATTTGCTTATTCAAAGTCAAAACTTTCTAAACAGCTTTTGTGATAGTCACTTTTTTTTGCCTTGCAACTTTTGGCAAGTCTGAAAGATTTGAGATGGGACACAAAACCAAAAATGCTAATTTCGAGAGACTACCATTCATCTGTTGCCTCATAGACAATAGTTGGAGACTACTGGCTGCTTTTTTCTTGTCTATTTCCATAGTCTTCTACATGTCTCTAGCTCTCAGAGCTCGTAGATGGCAAAAGTTTTGCTCATGACAATTCAACTGACTGAATTGGAGCATGTACGTGACGCATTCAAGATATAGTGCATCATGATGACTTGCCTCACATCTACCAGATGTCTACCCTGTACATCACTCACGTGACTACTGGTATCAGGCTCTCTGCTTCCTTATTTTCGAAGAAAATATTCGTGTAGGAGAAGGCTAGGAACGAGGCTATATTCTGTACCTGAGATTTAAAAGTGTATGTAAAATTAAATCACTTACAATGTACCACTGAGGCCTACTCCTAACGTGAGTTTATGTATTGTACTGAATAATCAATCTAAATTAATTAAGTTAACACAGTTTAATAATTAATTTTATCACAAATTTTGTAACTATACACAATTCTTACCAATAGAATCTATGATACAAGCTTCTCTAGAAAATGCCTCTGCCTCAGTTACATTATGAAAGACTGGTAGTGACAAAATCCCATAACCATTTTCCCAGATGTTAATAATGCATGACATCTTGGCAGAAACCTACATACAAAATAACATATCCATCCTTTATCAACATTCTTTTTACAGATACTTATAGTCAGATGCACTTCAAACAAGTTAGGTTGAGTACAAATACTCATGGAACTANCACACACACTTCAATCCATGCCGTAATCCATAGGTGTTCTCTTGAGCTTTAATGAGACTCATCACAGTGCTTCAGAGTCTGATGGCACTGTCAGGTGTTGTGTGGAAGTATGTGATGGTGAACTTAAAAGAAATGCTTCCTTTAGTATAAAATTGATAGATGGTTCGGCAGTGTGTAAGTTCAGTGTCTTATAATGTATCATTATGATGTATAAGAGAGCCTGTATATATGTTTGATCTATTAGTTCTTCAAGACTATAATGCCACTGAAGTAGGGTTTGAATTTAGTTTCGACAATTCTGGAAGTATTCTTTGCCTCGATGTCACCATTCTGGATGACTCTATTGTTGAAAATGACGAATACTTCTCACTCAGTTTGTGCACGGATGATCCCTATGTTGATTTCAAGGATGATCTCAGTACAGTGTGGATTGAAGATGATGATGGTAAGTCTCATGTCTTTTTCCTGTGTGTTATGGTTCTCTAAATCATCCTGTTCCATTTCTGTTTTGCTTCAGATGTCACTGTCATGATAAGCCAAGAGTCGTACACTGTTATGGAATCTGAAGAGATTGTTGAGGTTTGTGTGACTCTTTTGAACGAGACTGAGAGAAGTGTTGTAGCTATTCTAATGACAGTACCAGGCAGTGCACAAGGTAACCTTTGAACCTATTATGATTCACAGTTTGATCTACCATATATCTGGAAATATTGACAGTCAAAAAATTTGACAGTTTGTTTCTGCACAGCGTACAATAAAATGATTGACGAATTTAAATTTGACGCTTTTTACGTGCACATATATAGTACATGCATATACGGGGCTAAAATATTGGCGGATTTATATTTGATGTTTAGGTACTGTGACTGTCAAATTCAATATTTCCAGCTATACAGTATCATGTTCAGTTCATCTTCTAATATCGTATAGCGGGAAATTTTCGTATGGTGGAAATTTTCGTATATTTCGTATGCGGTTCGAATATACGAAATTTAAAACTACGAAAAAAATTTTTGCCGCATTTATACGAAATTTTGCACCAACGAAAATTTCCCACTATACCATTTTGACCTTAGCTATTTCATTGTATCTTACCTTTACAGAAAATGTGGACTATGCTAGTGTTTCGGTGCCATTCCTGTTCCTTCCTACGATGGGAGAGGCTGAGCAGTGTACCAACATCACCATCATCAGGGATGAGATTCTAGAGGGGCCAGAAATGTTCTCCTTAGTGCTCACAAGTGCTGACAATGCAGTTAAAGTTGACAGACGGTCTGCACCTGTATACATTCTGGACGATGTGTGTAAGTCTCTAGTACATCTACGTATATCAGGAAATTTTTAGTGCTAAAAATTTTTGCATGGCTGATTTTCTTCATTTTGACTGACTTAGTAACGATCATACCATATTGTTAAACAGTTCATGTGTTTAGTTTTTGCCACTCAAGCTAGTGCCAAAAGTTGTTCACATGTGAAAAGTGTGCATACTTGTATCTATATCCACACTTTGCAGTGGTCACCATTGGTTTCACTCAAGATGTGTTCTCTGTTGTTGAAGAGGATGGAGAGGGTGGTGGTACAGTTGTGATGGTGTGTGTGGGAGTTCTTGATAGAGAACTAGACAGAGCTGTTGCCGTCACGGTTGCTACTAGCGATGGCTCTGCAGTTGGTATGGCCTCCATTTGTGTGTGTGTTTATTTGCTATTGACTAGTGATCAAATTTAAGTATTTATAGCAGGCTATTTGCCAGTTATTAAATGGATATTAAAGGTGACATTTTAGAGTAGCTATATAGTGGTCACAGGGGGTTTATGGCAAACAAACTAGTTGTGCAACCTTAGTGCGGAGGCACTTGACCGTGCATTGCGTACCCTAGCTCACTTGTGTGTGTGTGTGTGTGTAGAGCTAGTATGACTATTGATGATTGATGCTTTCCATGGTATATATTTTCAGCTGGTGAAGACTATGTGGATTTCACTCAAGTCATTATGACAATCGACTTGACGTTCAACAGCAATACTGGAATGGAAAAGAGAAATGCAATAGCCAGTAATGAGCAGTGTGTCCCTGTCACCATCCTGGCTGATGACTGCCTGGAAGATGAAGAGTACTTCTCTCTAAATCTCTACACTAATGATTCTGCTGTGGTTCTCTTCCCCAATGAAACCATCATCAACATAGTGAACAATGACTGTAAGCCTCATTTTCTGTTTGATATTATTATACTGTCATACCATGGAGCACATAGATATTTGGCAGATTTTAATATAGTGAATTGCCAGCAATACACTCTATTCCCTATATGTTCAGTGCAAAATGACTTTTTGGCAGATTAAAATTAATATTGGTGGTCCTTTGGTGGTCCTTACCAAAACTGCCAAAGCACTCTCACTAAAAATAAAATCCGTCAATCATGAAGCTTTTGAAAACCTGTCAAATTTTATTTTCACCAATATTTTGTGCTATACAGTATTATTTCAATCTTACCCTTATATACATGCAGTTGTCAATGTCAGCTTTCAAGAAGACTGTTACACTGTCAATGAAGGAGATGAAACTGTCCCTGTGTGTGTTGAGCTGACAGCTGGTCTACTGAAGAGAGATGTCACTGTATTGCTTAGTACATCAGATTTTACAGCAATGGGTAGGCATTCGTATAGTATTTAAGAATCTTGATCTTCATAATATTAGTCTATACTATAAAAATACAGCTCCTAGTGATTATGAAGAAGTCAATGACCTCCCTGTGGTGTTCTCATCTGGTGAGGCTGTGGGTAGTGTACGATGTATCAATGTATCCATTATCAATGACAGTGTGGTGGATTCACTGGAGGAGGAGCAATTCTTTGTTAGTTTGAATACTAGTGATCCAGTTCTACTCCATCCCAATGATGACACTAAAGTTGTGATAATAGACGATGATGGTAAGCAAATCACTTGACTTAAATCTATTTTCTCCCAGCGGTATGTATTGTATTTGTGTCTTCTCCTTCATTTTGTAGAATTGGGAGTTAAGTTTGAGCAAAGTGTGTATGCTGTTGAGGAGTCCGTCAGGCTAAGCCTTGTGGAAGTTTGTGTTGAGATTTGTTCTGGAAGTTTGGAACGAAATGTTTTTGTTTCTTTACAAACTCAAGATGGAAACGCAATTGTTGGTATGTTATGTTGATTCTGCACTATTATATGATTGTTTGCAATAAATGTTGTAACATAGATAAGAAATTTTTGCCATGTGTGTGAAAGGCGAATAGTAAGCATAATTATGTGAAAATCTAAAATGTATAGAAATCTTTACCGAATTAGTCAAAATTAATGACAAAAATTTTAACAAATAAGCGGAATAAATTTTTACAGTGGAAATTTCCTATCTACGGTATTTTGATATGTGTAGAACTAACTAACTTTCTTTCTCTCTCTCTCTCTCTCTCTCTCCCTCCCTCCCATGGGACAACAGGAGAAGATTATGTTTCATTAGTGGCTGGAGAGCTTCTATTTTCATCTGGAAGTGGTGTAGGAGGCGTTGAGTGTGCTAATGTCACCACTGTCAACGATGACATTGTAGAAGGTGATGAGTCTTTCTCAGTGGAGCTCATGCCTGGTGCTGACCAGCCAGTGACTATAGGTGATCCTTCATCCATCGAGGTTGTCATACTACAAGATCCAGCAGACAGTAAGTTATTCGTGTGTGTTGCATTCATGATGGTCATTTAGGCCTGTTTTAAATGCAGAATGATAATTATGTCACTCAATTCAGCCACATGGGCCAGTTCTGGTGGGTAGGTAGAGTTCCCATTGGACAAAAGAGCTTTTCAACCTACCATCCCTAGTTCTCAAGGCTAGGTACCTGAGTGGCTTGGCATTTTGGCAGTTTACTAGATACTTATAACCTGCATGAACAGATGTTGGGAGGGTTCCTTGAGGTTAGGGATTTTGTGGATTAGACAGTTTGAATTCTCATGTATATATATTTCTTTGCTATTCCTCTATAGCTGTCAATGTCAGTTTTGTACAGTCCTTGTATGAAGTTAGCGAAGAGAGTGATGACTTTGTTCGTGTTTGTGTTGAGCTGAGTGATGGCTCTCTTCAGAGAAGCTTAGAAGTTCTAATCTCCACTACTGATGACACGGCTATTGGTGAGCCTTAATTTATCGAAAATTCACCAATAATTGTAAAGTATTTTGATTTGGTTTGCTCTCCCTTCAGATGGAAATGATTATGTCGGAATCCAGATCTCTCCAGTGACCTTCCTCTCTGGTGATGCTATAGGGACACTTCAATGTGTTGACATAGCTATTATTGACGAAGATGTTGTAGAACTGAGCCAGCAGTTTCTGGTGACGCTTGAGTCCAATGATTCAGCAGCTGTCATCAGCCCTCTTTCTCAGGCAGCTGTTATTATTGAGGACAATGATGGTAATATACATGTACTACATCTATACGTAGTCTTGTTTTCAATTTCAGCCTTTGTTCTTTAATAATTATGTCCTTATTGTTTATAGTATTGGAAGTAAGTTTTGCCGAGCTTGCATTCACTGCTGAAGAAACTGCTGGATTTGGACAAGTTTGTGTTGAGATCTCTTCAGGAAGTCTAGAGAGAGATGTGTTTGTCACCCTCCAGACAGCTCAAGATGGAAATGCTGTTGCTGGTTTGTATGAATTAATCTGCATCTGTTGTATTTTGCTTTACTGACTGAAGAACATGCAATTGTATATATAGATGCTAGATTTTTGTCAATGCTTTATTAGCTGTTATCCATTTAGGTGAAGACTTTGAAGCTGCGACAGATGAGCCAGTTCTGTTTTCATCTGGAAGTGGTGTAGGAGGTGTTGAGTGTGCTAATGTCACCACTGTCAACGATGACATTGTAGAAGATAATGAGTTTTTCTCAGTGGAGCTCATGCCTGGTGCTGACCAGCCAGTGACTATAGGTGATCCTTCATCCATCGAGGTTGTCATACTGCAAGATCCAGCAGACAGTAAGTGATTCAATGTATGTTTCATGTGTGTATGATGGTCATCTTTATTAGGTATACATTTAAATGCAGATGTAAATGTATTTATGTACATGAATTTGTTTGCTATTTCTCTATAGCTGTCAATGTCAGCTTTGTACAGTCCTTGTATGAAGTTAGCGAAGAGAATGATGATTTTGTTCGTGTTTGTGTTGAACTGAGTGATGGCACACTTCAGAGAAGCTTAGAAGTTGTACTCTCCACTATTGACAACACAGCTATTGGTGAGCCTTAATTTATTGGAAATTCACTAATTGTGAAGTATTTTGATTTGGTTTGCTCTCCCTTCAGATGGAAATGATTATGTCGGAATCCAGATCTCTCCAGTGACTTTCCTCTCTGGTGATGCTATAGGGACACCTCAATGTGTTGACATAGCTATTATTGACGAAGATGTTGTAGAACTGAGCCAGCAGTTTCTGGTGATGCTTGAGTCCAATGATTCAGCAGCTGTCATCAGCCCTCTTTCACAGGCAGCTGTTATTATTGAGGACAATGATGGTGAGCTCACTATACAAAGTCTTATTTTCAATTTCATTTTGTATTCTTTAATCTGTAATTGCAGTATTACAAGTAAGTTTTGCTGAGCTTGCTTTCACTGCTGAAGAAACTGCTGGATTTGGACAAGTTTGTGTTGAGATCTCTTCAGGAAGTCTAGAAAGAGATGTCTTTGTCACCCTCCAGACGGTTCAAGATGGAAATGCTGTTGCTGGTTTGTATGAATTATCTGCATCTGTTGTAGTTCTCTATACTGATTGAAGCACATGCAATTGTATATATACATAGTTGCTAGATTTTATCATTGTTATTTTACTCTAGGTGAAGACTTTGTTACAACAGATGAACAAATTCTGTTTTCATCTGGAAGTGGTTTAGGAGGTGTTGAGTGTGCTAATATCACCATTGTCAACGATGACACTGTAGAAGGTGATGAGTCTTTCTCAGTGGGGCTAATGCCTGGTGCTGACCAGCCAGTGACTATAGGTGATCCTTCATCCGTCGATGTTGTCATACTGCAAGATCCAGCAGACAGTAAGCACAACCAACATCATTGAGCAGTGTAGGTATCTCTAACCTTCAGCCTCGTCCCCAGGCTCACCTCTGACTTAATTTTAGCCTTGTTTCCAATCTCCCCTATTCCATAGGCTCCCCCTTCCCCCTTTGATCTGTAACCTCATCCATAGGTTGTCCTTTGACCTTTAGCCTCATTCCTAGGCTCCCCTTTGGCTATCTTTGACTTCTTAGAGAGGGTATTGTATATATCTCATTTGATATTGTGATTGCATGGTTAGCCGTTTTATTTCTATTTTCTTTCTTTGCTTGCAGTGATCACTGTTGGTTTTGAATTCGGAAGCTATAGTGACACAGAAGGGAGTTCTATTGAAGTGTGTGTTGTGATAATGAGTGGAATGCTTCAACGTAATGCTGTACTTCAAATGGACTCTGTCATGAATCAAGCAATAGGTACATAATAATAATATACTATCCTGCTAGCCTTGTTCAAGGTTCTCCACTTACTTACATGTAAGGTATGTGGGAACCTGGGAACAAGGCTGCTATCACATACATACAAATCTCATATGCTTTTCATTCTTACATGCAGGTGGTGGCCAAGATTTTATTGATCTTGCTGCATCCATTCAGCTCAGTGCATCAATGTCTAGAAGATGTGCCACTCTTGAAACACTCGATGACTTCATTTATGAGAATGATGAGATGCTATCATTACAGCTGTCCTCGATGGATGGTGCAGTCGATATTGTTGGAGAAGCACCTGTGACCATAATTGACGACGATTCAGGTTAGAACTATATAAACTTTGAGGATAGTTCAAAATATTTCCTGTTGCCTTGATTGAGTTGCATCATGTAAAAAAGTATTCGTGCACTAAAGTGCAGCAACGCAATGTATTAAACGTGTATACTTAGAACCTTTGTCTGATTCTGCATCAACACTTTGCATCACAGATGTGTCACCAAAATTTAATTATAAAGTATACTGATACATGTGTCATACTGTAAACAAGGTTCGACTTGTTTATGTTCATCTGAGTGTGTAGTATTTGAATCATTATTATAATTATGTCCAACTCTGTGTTGTGTCTTGCCTGCAGTGACTCTTGTGTTGACTGGGCCCGAGAGTGTGTGTGAAGGAGAGGGTGAAGTGAAGTACACCATCACTGTCAATGGGCTGTTTGAACGTCAAGTGATTGCTTCTGTTGAAACTGTCGATGTAACGGCTTCGAGTATAGGTACGTATAATCTTGTGCAATGTGTGTGTGTGTGTGTGTGTGTGTGTGTGTGTGTGTGTGTGTGTGTGTGTGCCAGTGTATGTGTTTATACACATTCATTTTGTTGTCTTGATCTTTTCAGGTGATTTCGATTACACTGCTGTATCTCTCGACATTGTCTTTGACACTCAATCTGAAGATGAGGATTGTTTCACAGTCACCATTACAGATGACAGTAATTCTGAGCCTTGTAAGAGCTTCAGTCTCCTGTTGGACTCAAGCAGTGAGCGTGTTGAGGTTGCAATTCCTTCAATGAACGTACTCCTTTCTGATGATGATGGTAAGTGAAAGCAGAATAAAAACAGAGGTATGTGTGTGTGTGTGTGTGTGTGTGTGTGTGTGCGTGTGTGTGTGTGTGTGTCTCAGCATGCAGGTGCACATGACCAAAACCAGTATCAAACTATAGTGATAATGCAATTAGAAGTAGTTGACACTCACATGTCGTACATGCATGCATACAAGTCACTGATTGACTCTTGTTGTCATATCATTCATGTGCATTGTCATGCATTTATCCCTTCCCATTCGTGCAGCTGTTGAATTTTGTTTCTCTGGTGACAGTCCTCACTCTAATGGTACCACTCTAGAGGTGGAGTACATTCTGACTGGATGTGCTCAACTGATGTGTGATACACCCGATGTTGATGCTCGGGACTGTAAGTATCTAAATCTTGAAATTCATTACAATACCAATCATATAATATTATCATTCTTGAGTTGTGTTTTAATTCAATCTGCTTTAATCTTTAGGCTCTCCACCTGAAGGCTCTAATACAAACCGTGTGTCCATACTCGATGCCTCGCGGCGACTAACATCAAGACCATTGATGATAGCAGTGACTCCATTCTGTGGACAAGCTGAGCAGACAATCACACGTCTCTTTAGATCAGGTATAAGATGATTGTTTAAATAAGATGTATTGTAAAGCTGGAAATATTGATGGTCAAAAAATTTGACTGTTTGCTCCGTAGAATTAAAATTTTGATAAATTTAAATTTGACGATTTGGACTTTGACCGTCAATTTGTCAAATTAAAATCCCAGTCTGGCTTTACTGTAAGTGTCTTTCTTCATCTGAGTAACAATACACTGTAAATCTTACAGATAATACCCAGTGTTCTGCTCATCTTATCAACAAAGGAGTGACTGTTAATGGAAGCAATGCTACTATTGAATGGGAAGGCACTGGACCAGAGGCTGATAGTGGAACTACTGTTGACCAGTTTGAGTGCGTACTGGATGGCAACATTGATCTTGATCCATGTAAGCCTACATAGTTACAATGAAAATTCGATCACTTATGGTCTTATAACATAGATTCCTTCATTATTATTATTATTATTATTTTTTTTTTTATTTTTTGCAAAATAAATGATAGTGTCTTATCTTGTTGCATGCATGCAGGTACTTCTCCTCTTGCAGTGACAGGGCTAGCTAGTGGACCTCATGTTGTCTTCATCACTGCTTTTGGTGGTCAGCTACCAGGGTGCTTACCACAGCAATATGGACGTCGTGTTGAATTTGAAATAATTGAAGACTAAACATGTACAGTCGTATATATAAAGATAGCTTGTGAATTAACTGTAAACAAGGTGCAACAGTTTGTGTGTGTGTGTATAATATTATTGTATAGGCCCTGAATGTTTTAGCACTGACTTATTGTTATACACGTGCAAAGCAAACTGGGAGCAGTAGGGTTTACTCATACATGATAAAAATTATTATTATGAACAATCTATAATAGCCTAAAATTGTGCTGAATAAAACTAAACAATAATATTATTAGTTCTGTGCAGAGTATTAAGTTTTTGTTAATTGATTAATAGAACAAAATTTTATATCCTGCACGGTTGTGTGATGGTTCATCATGTATTAATATAATATATGCAGCTGGAGGTTGCTCATGCAGGGGTCACTGATGCTGAACGAGTGGAGGGGTGTCCAAGATACCCTGGTGTTTTCTTGACAAAGTCAAAATCAACAATGCTATAGCAGGTTTCAATAATTGATTCTTTTGCTGAAATGGGTTTGATTCCAAGCTCCTCAATCAGAGGCTTGTTGTTGTACAAGTTGCGTCTCCCTCGAACTTGGTACATCTGTTTGGCTCCAGCATTGAAAAACTTAATACCCCACAGTACAGCATTGGGCATATCCTTGGAGGGAGGCTTGTAGCCTTGTGGGCGAAATTCTTCAGAAATGATTCGAGCAACATCTCTCATATGAAGTGTTTCAGAGTGAAGGATGTAGCGTTTCCCAGTAGCTTCAGGTTTCTCCATGGCAGAAATGTGGGCAGCAGCTACATCCCGGACATCCACCGTAGGCATTGAGACATTGGGGATCATAGGAATAGAAGCAGACAAAAACATCTCACTTATCTCACGAGACGTAGCACCACCCAGTTTGGTGAGGAGAGGGCCTTGAACAAAAGAGGGGTTTATGGTAACAAGCTCAAACGTCTTTTCATCGCTCAGATTTTTCACAAATTCCCATGCAGCCTGTTCAGCTTTCAGTTTGCTCTTCTCATAAGGAGGACAAGTAGCTTCATCAGACCAATCTTTATCAGTGTAGATGTAGTCCAGGGCCTTTCCAGGGTTACCAGCAAGTCCACTAGAGATGGCAGCAATGGAACTTGTTAAAACCACCCTTTTCACTGTACCAGCATCAGCACATGCTTTGAGAACATTCAATGTCCCATCAACTGCTGGACGGATCAGCAGCTGTTCATCCTTCGGAATCTCAAGGGGAAATGGCGAGGCAAGGTGATACACATAGGTGCAGTCCTTGACAGCCCTGGCCCAGGACTGGGCATCTTGGAGATCAGCTTCAACCAAATCCAACGGATATTTGGCATTAGGTACCAACTCCAGCAACGGTTTTACCTACAAGAATTATTGTGACACATTATAGCACATGTAAGCGTATCTAGTATAAATTTCATGCATGCAGCCTCAGTCTATAGGAATCAATGCCATGCATGGGCAGTTCTGTAAAAAGTTTGCAAGCTATATAGTATGCACTATTAAGACCATTCTCTGGGTTTTGATTTGCACAAGACGACTGATGTTTCTAGCTGGCTATACTTGTTACCAACCTGGCTTCATAGATGCAGTGCTATATCACCATAGTGACCAGATGTGTTCTAAAAATGCGTGAAAAATACATATACAAGGCTTCTGTATTTATAGCCACCGCTGTGCATTCAAAACACCGGGCCTGCCAAGCATATAGAAACTACCACTAGACAAAGGAAAAAGAGTTATTATTATTGCTATATCAGACTCACTGTCTCACTCAATTCGTTCCACAGTATAAAATAAGGAAGAGATCAAAAAGTAATCCGTAAAGGCTGTATAATTCCGAATCATAGCACATATTGCATGGGCACATAGAACCTTTAAACAATGGTTATTGCATAAAAATAAGCACGGTGACAGTGAAGGTACACGTATCCAACCATTTTGCTCTGCTGTACGTGTGCAACTGCAGTTTACAAAGATTTGTTTCAAAAGCAAAGCATGCAGATGGAGCCAAATACCCTCCAAACACTTCAGTTGTATCAATTGCTGTGTGGTCTTTTGTAAAAGACACTAGGGAAATGTTCATGTAGCTACATGCACAGTTGAAGGGTTCAGCTGAAAAGTTCAGCTATACTCAGTTACAGTCATGGCCCAAGGATTATACAAACATGCAGCCAATATTCTACAATCAAGCCTTAGAGTATACTTAACCAGATGATCGAGCAGCTAATATGCACCAGCAATCAGCATACAACCCTTATATTCATCTGTCACAAAGATGACATATCATTCCAGTTATTGATTGTGCTTCACTTGTTCTATGAATATTGTTATGTTTCCTTTCAGTGTTCTAAAATTCCAAAAAAAAAACAAAACAAAAAAAAAACACGACCTAGCCTCGTTCCCAGCCGCCAGCCCAGCACCCTTTTTTGGGCCTGGGAACGAGGCTAGATACAACCTGACTACGAATAGCGTACTGTGACCATTATCTAGTATACCCTTACCTTCTCTTCTTTCTTCACGTTCCTTACAGTTCCTCGCACATGATACCTACCCTGCTTCAACAGCTGCTGAATAAGATGCTGTGCAATATAACCCGAGGCTCCTGTTACCAGCACTTTGATCACACCATCATCAGGCCTTTCCTCTTCATTTATAGGCTTTGTCGTTGCTACTGGTGTCTCCTCTTGCTTCTCGTGGCGTTGAATATCAACCTCAACAGTGTTCTCTGCCATTTTACTTGCTTAAGAGGCAATTAGTTGTATGAATCTTGGATGCTGTCGGATGATGAGGGGGACTACGTGAGTCTTTCGAGCTGAATGCAAAATTCGAAAATCGTTCGATTGCGTGAGCAGTCTCGTTAGCTCTTTTATGCAGATCGCGCATGCAGTTCGGTTGTGTACATGTGGGCGTGGCGATCTAGTACGACGTCGTATATAATTATTGTCAACATGTCTTCCGCTCTGTTTTAGTGTTTATGTGATATCATACACATTCAGCATTATTCCTATAAATCTCCTGTCCACTAGTGAGTCGGTTTAGCCTTAGAACATATAACTTTGGACTGTGATATTAAACATATAGCAGTTGTAAGGTCAGAACTAAAGTTTGCTAATAGGAAGTCTTTGACTTCCATTGCTTATTATACAGTCAGCACTTCCTATTACTTACAGTCAGCAAGCATAATGGATACAGTGCT
Source organism: Tethya wilhelma (assembly GCA_964030475.1). Classification (NCBI taxonomy): domain Eukaryota; kingdom Metazoa; phylum Porifera; class Demospongiae; order Tethyida; family Tethyidae; genus Tethya; species Tethya wilhelma. Next base: position 3,788,382 of record CAXIPT010000004.1, on the reverse strand, counting down.
AGTGCTGACTGTATAATAAAGTAATGATGCATGTGTATGTGCATGGTTTTTCTTTCAATTTATAGTCAGCATCAGCCTTTAGGTACTAAATTGAATGATTAAAATTCCACAAAGGTGACTCTAGTCTTATTATTGTACAACTTACAAGGTTTCAATGTAGACCTGGAGTGATTCCCACTGCAGTTTATATTAGCCACATGCATGAATGAGTGCAGCTGTTTAATTAGTGGTTACCTTAAGCTTATAGTGTTACAAATTTTTGTGGGTAATAATGTTTGATATTTTTGGGGATTGCTCCAAAAGGCAACAACTAGTTCACGTAAACAGATATTTTTAGAAACAAGTAGTAGTTAATAATAGCTATTACTTTGGTTGTATTGGTAAATTTTACTTGGATAAATCTCAGCACACGCAAGGCAGATAATTCACATTATGTCAAATATATGTGAGGATAAAAATAATCGCGAGTAATAGTCATCAAAATATAAACACATGCAAGCAAACTAGGAAAAGTAGGGTTTTCTAATATACATATATTATTATAATAATAGTCTAAAATTGTGTTGTCAAATTTTAATACATTATTATATATATTATATTAAATAATGATAAGCATCTCTTTTAGCTGTGCAATGGGTCACAAGTGTGAGGAGGATAAAAATATTTATAATACAATTGCTTACTGTTTTAATAATAAGCAACATTGATAATAATACTAACAACACACTATACAATAGATGTTTGTATTGTGAAATCAGTTAATGAAATGATATTGAGAGATCCCAAGATATTCATCATCTTCATCACTATCAATGCCATGGGAACTAGAAGCCACACCCCTTTTATCACCTTCCAAAAAAGCGGGGTTTGTACTACTCAGATTCAAAGTACACGGCAGATTTCCATCACTACAAAGAAAGAAAAAAAAGTTATTAATGACATTAACTCTTACAATAGTTATACCAAAGACTATAACTAAACCTTCACTTGAGTTTATAACTTTCAGAATCTGAGTGAATTTAATGACACTATACTGTAAATTGTTTGATATACTGCCAAGTTATAGCAAGAAAGACAGATTCTAATTAAATCCCTGTGTTTTGTCATGCATGGCTAATACAAGAGACTTCATTACAACATGCAAGCTTGTAAATGTCATAAAGTAAACAACATCCATCAGTACTACCATTGAACACATAGAGATGATAGTAACAATACCAGCAGAATCTCAAAATGAACATCTGATTCATTGTATCCTCTTTTTTGAGGCCTTCATCTATAATATTATGCAGAGGTATATGTGTGTAGTGACTCACCATACAACACTGTAGTGGTTGATGAGCTCAATCAGGGTCGGGAATGGAGTGCTAGAGCCCTGCAATCTAACACCACTTGCGTCCTTCATGATGAGGTAATGCATAATCTTTCCGTGTTGTGTCTTGAGTGAGAGAGCGTAGCAACCAGGATTACTGGAGCTGTTTCTAACGATGAAGGCTCCTTCAGGTTGGTGGGAGAGAATCTCCATGGCAAGTTCACTGGAAGGGAGAGATCAATAAGGTTAGTTATCAATGTTTGCGAGATGTAGCTATCACAGAATAGAAAGGTTGGTTGTTTAGATGGGCACACACACACTTGTATACATACAGCTTCTTTATCTGTTTGCATGAGCATTGTAATGATTCAAATGCCACAGCCATCAAAGAAATAGGGGCATTGTATAGGTGAATTTTATGAAAAGGTTTGGCTAATTGTTTGGAGAAATCTTCAAGTACTGTACAAACACATTAACTAACCATTGCTTCAAACTGAATGACAAGAGATCTACACACTGGCTGGTGAACATTGACTAACCGTGGCAAGCCTTCTTGAAACCAATCGGCATCTTCCAGTGAAAGGGCTGTAAAATCTGGTAAGTGGTCATCACTCCTTCTTGCTCCAGCACCAGAGAACCCTGCAGGGGATCCAGCATAAGGCATCACACCACTCGGACCAGCCGGTGGTTGCAGATTATGTGAAGAGGACGCCCCTGTGCTTGGAGTGCCTAATGAAGCATCGATTAGCTGTTGTATTTGAAGCAATCTTCGTTTCTTTTCGTCAAGTTTCTTCTGGTTTGAAGACAACTGTGTTGTCAGCTGCAGCACTGCATCTTCAATGGCCGCCAGTTCTATCATCTGTCCCTCTATCTCTCTGTTGCGAGACTGGAGCTTGGCTACTTCACCCTCCAAGGTACTGGCTTCGTCTAGGAGCTGGCTCAGTGACGGCTGTGAGGTGGGAGGGTGTGAGGAGTGATGGTGTGATGGCTGTGAGGTGGGAGGGTGTGGAGAGTGGTGTGACGGCTGTAAAGGAGGAGCATGTGCTACTTGTGGAGAGCGTGAGGGCTGTGATGGTAGCAGAGGTGCAGAAGGGGTGTGGTTCTCAGTGGGCCGATGGTGAGATGAGGGACTGGCAATGGGACTTCTACTGCTGCCCTACAAGAATACATGTATGTACATATACATGTAATCAACATTAACACAGCAAATGTATGTACTCAATACAGTACACAATCGATTTTTAACTTTCCAAGAACCTCTGTGTGTGAGTGTGTGTTGCTCTACTCAGGCCTTCTATGTGTCGGTATAATATTATTGCCTTTGATTATGTTGACTCTTGTATTGATAAAATATTTTTTACAAGAGGTTAAGCCTAGCTATATATACATGTAAATCATAGAATAAGCAGCAACTGCCACCATGCAATCACTGTCTCTTCTAACCTTTGAACTCTGTGGTGACAAGTGGCTATCACTTGACTGCTGGTTGCTATGGATACTCCAGGGTGTTTTCTTCCCTTTCTTGGCATCTCTCTTCAAACTCATCTTGGCATAGTTGGCCTTGAAGGCCTTGCTCACTAGGTCATTTAGCTCACTAGCCTGTATATTGTCAGTGTCATAGTGGTAAGTGGTGTGTGTGTGTGTGTGTGTGTGTGTGTGTGTGTGTGTGTGTGTGTGTGTGTGTGTGTGTGTGTGTGTGTGTGNTGTGTGTGTGTGTGTGTGTGTGTGTGCGTGTGTGTGTGTGTGTGTGTGTGTGTGTGTGCTGGGTGGAGGTGACAATAGAGTAGCTAGGGGTCACAGGAGGTCAGTGGCAAACGGAGTAGTTTCATGCATGCCTGTAAGTGGGGGACACTCGACCATGCATGAGTGCCCCCATCACACTTCTCACAGCCATGCATTCCATCTCGTTTGCTTTCTTTTCACGATTTAGTCATTCATTATATTTGCAGTGTTTTTTTCTTTCTTTTCTTGTTTGTTCTCATTTGAATAGATCATAAAATTAATATAAATATTAACTTGCCTTGCTGTAAGTTATTATAAAACTCAAGATTTACAATCTAAGGAAGTATTCGCTTGCTGGTCATTGAAAAAGCAGAGCTCGATCGATCGACTAGCACAACCAGAAAATTTCTCCATGCAGCCTATAGAGTGGGTGCAAGTACGTAAAATGAGTCACTTCTGTATGGCAAAATGTACAGAGCAATACAGAGAAATAAGCAGCTGTCATTTACTTCTGTATAACTAGTTTCAGTATCACTTCAAACTACTTCCAGTTTTGATGACGTTGATTGCACCTGTTCTATATCGAGCCCGCGATCGAGCCTACCGTATAGCCAGAAATATTGACGGTAAAAAAATTTGACGGTTTGCTCCACAGAACGTAAAATAAACATATTGACAATTTGCACGTGTACATAATACATTCATATACGGCCCCCAAAATATTGGCGGATTTAAATTTGACGATTTGGATTTGACCGTCAACCGTCAAATTAAAATCCCTGTCAATATTTCCGGCTGTACGGTATATGGCTTCCAAATAATGCACACTTGTCTGTGTGGTAAGGGTAGTCAATTAGAATTGCTAAGTAACTATAAATTACGCATGAGTGTAGGAATTAATGGAAGATAGAGAAAATTGGAGGTTTGGCATATTTTAGTTTGGTATTTTAGCGATGGTTTTATGCCATGTTTTTAGGCTTGTTAGAAAGAGAATGAACCAAATAGTAGCTTGAGAAGCCTTTCAGTGCACAACACTTAGTTTTTGCAGAGTTATTTGTGTGAATATTTGTACTGAGCTAATGGACCATCTGTGCCATTCCTAGGGTTGCATTTAAGGGGGGGGGTGAAGGGGCATTTTCCTTATCTTGAGTCAAACACTTATAATAATTCTGGCATTGTGTGATTCAATCAAATTTGCAGTGTGTGTGTGTGTATGTATGAGTGAGTACTATTACGTAAACTTTCAGTAACCTGTGCAGGTATTGCACAATGTAATATACATTTATTAGTCAAACTACCTCAGCACCAAATTTAAAGGAACTGTCACTATAATTAGAGTCAACTAAAAATAGAAATTCTGACGTTTTGTGATTCTTTTGGTCCAAAATTGTACATGTTTGCATACTTGCTCCGTGTACTGCGCATTTGTTACTACTCGTGTAATAGTAACCATGTGATCAGCTGTTATTCCAAATAACTTCCTGTCTACTATAATTATAATGACACAGTAAAGGTAAAAGAATCAGATTCGCACTGAGCTGGAGAACTGGGTGTGTGAAAGAAGTTACAATTGATTCAGAAATCTGCTCAACATTCTAGTTTATAGAAACAAGAGAATATGTTCCTTTAAGAGTTTAGCTAACAATTGAGTAGCTTGTACTTGCCAGTTTATTGTAGCTCACAAAGTGTTCACCAAGATGCAGGCAGTTGTGCATGAAAGGAAAATTACTACTCTACGTGAACTCACACTAGGTGATCATATTAAGGTATACTACCCAAATGGAAACTACTTTGAACACATGTTGGTGACAATAATGGAACCATGCAGTTGTTTCAGATGTAATTCACAAACAGGGCATTTGGAAATGAAAGATGCTGAAGTCAGAGTTATCCACAACAATCGAAGTGACAAAATAGTTGTTGAAGAATCACTGGATTCATGGGTGACATCCATTGACAACATTACCGTTGTTGACTATGAGGGCGTGATTGCACGTGATTTTGCTGTCCAATGTGCTCGAAACAAAATAGGTACATGCCAAAATACCAATTCTGAACAATTTGTAATTGATACAAAAAATGGAAAGCAGCCGTACCCATTGGTGCCGGTATATGGGTGTTATTGAAAATGTCAAGGAAACCATAACTTTACAACGCTGCAAGGAAACTACACATAATTATTACAGTTTACAAGTGACAATGGATCCACAGAGTATACATATATATATAGTGTCTTGTTTTTCCTTGGCAGTATATTATAATATAATATAAGCTTGTGCATCAATTAATTGTGGATGATACATAATTATTGTTTGTATATCATTGAATCTTTTTGTTCAAGAACATGTATATCTAATGCTTTATGTGTACACAAAATTACTGTATAAAATACGTTAAATTTTGTGTTGAATAATTTTTGCAGACACTTTGCAACACACACTATTTTGCAAAGGGGTGGTATTGGTAGCCTCGTTCCCAGGCTCCACTCTTACACTAAAGGAAAGGGAAGCCTGGTCGCTAATCTCACAAGAGTCAAGGAAATAATAATTGAATGGGTGAAAAATATCACAATATAACGTAATTCTAGTCTGCCTACGCGTGAGTTTTTTTGTTTTTTTTTGTGAAGCTGTAGAGTAATATTGTAGAAATTTATATCTATTTTTCCATGGAGAGAAGAAATAGCTACAGTAGTTTTTTTTGTCTCAGGAGACTTCTAAGAGGCTGGAATGACAGATGCTGGCCAGTCTTGCATGCTCGATCTCAAATGCTGACTCAGCTGAGAAACGTAGGGTTTACCAGCAAATAGAAAGGGTAAATCACGATCATGTACAACCCAAATTGCTCAATACAGTAGGTCATTTAGCTCACTGGCCTGTATATTGTCCGTGTCATAGTGGTGTGTGTGTGTGTGTGTGTGTGTTTGCGTCATTGCCTAGCAACCAAAGCTTTTATAAGCTAATTGTCAGTTACTGGCTGGGTGGAGGTGACAATAGAGTAGCTACAGTAGGAGTCACAGGGGGTCAATGATTCTTTAAGTATGTGGCACTCGACCATGCATCGAGTGCCCCCCACTTAAGGGTCATACAACTACAATTGTGTGTGTGAAGACCATCATAATGAGTACTATTACACACACTTTCAGTGAATGTGCAAGTATTGCAAAAAGGTACAATGTATAACATATCATAAGCCAGGATACTGCCTAATCAGCTTGCTGTGTAAGGGAATATTCTAAAAAAGGCAAAAATCAGCTTAGAATTCCAGTTTAGAAAAACAAGAACAAAAGTTTTGTAAAGTTCAGATTTTAGCTAACAAGTTGAAGTTTATTCTTGTCAATACTGTCCAGTTTATTGCAGCTCATGAAGTACGTGCTTCACGAAGATGGAGGCAGTCATGTTTGAAAGGAAGATTACTGCTCTAAGTGAACTCAAACCAGGTGATCACATTGTGGTACCCCGACAAAAACATAAACATAACTATTTTCATCATATGCTGGTAGAATATGTGGAACCAGCCATTTTGATAAATTGGCAAACAGGTCAAGTGAAAGATGCTGGTGTCACAGTTATTCACAATGATAGAGACAAAGGAGTTGTTAGAGAATTTGCAGATTATTTGGATCCTGCCAACATTACTGTTCTTGACTATGAGTGCAAATATCCACCTTATGAAGCCATCCAACGTGCTCAAAACCTATTTGGTAGACCATATTCCCTTGTGGGATATAATTGTGAACACTTTGTAACTGAGGTAAAAACTGGAGTTGCCAAAAGCATGCAAGTGACTAACCGAATGAACACTATGACAGCAGCTGTACTGATTGCCATTGGTATATGGGCGCTGCTTAAAATTTAATGTTAAGAAAGCCTTCAGCACCATAACAACACAAGAAAATACACATAATACAAACAACGCAGAACAAGTAACGATGGATCCACAGAGTATTCAGATATAGTGTCTTGTTTTTACCCTCTGTGATAGATATATCAATTGTCATTGTACATAGGAATTAATAATGCATGGCTGCAAGCATAACTTGTAAATAATTACTGTATGTATGTAACAAATATACTGATTGTTTGTTTGATAATAATTATTGTGTCCTTTAAGAATACATTTCCAATGCTTTCGGTATGCATTGTACGATTGTGTTGAATAATATTTGCAGACGATATCAGATAAAAAACTGTATTGTATATCACAAATCTACTTTTGCTGAGCTCGCAAATGACATAAATTGCATTTCAGTCACAAAACCACAGTCTTTTTTGTACATGTACTAAGTTGGCAAATATAATGCATAATATTCATGGAGAGAGAGACTGGGAACAATAAGGCTACTACTAATTGTACAAATCTGACTGTACCTGTTCTTTCTTGCTGGTGACAAAGACGTGGCTATAGACTCCATCAGATCCAGAGTCAGGGTTCCTAGCCACGAGAGCTATGAGACACTTCTTAGTGTCCACAGTGCAGAACAAGATACGCTTGAGAGCATGAGCCATGATGAGATCCTAGAGTGTGTGTGTGTGTGTGTGTGTGTGTATGTGTGTGTGTGTGTGTGTGTGTGTGTGCGCGTGTCACTGTATTCATGAGTGTGTGTCTATCCTTAGAAAGCTCTCATACATTTCATACGTATCACAATGGGTAAGTCTTATCCTGATACAACCTGCTATGCTTGAAACAGTGTTGGTATACATAGATGGGAAACCTTTCTTGTATAACTGCATTTACATACAAATGTACAGTAAACTTATACCAAGCAAAAAATACTACACCATCATGGTCATGCAGTACAAAGAGCACCTTCAGTTTAGTATCAACCACACGAATGAACTACAATGTAAAGAGTACACACCCTGCCATCGTTGGATAGTACTTTCACTCCCTCCATATTGACTAGTAGAACCACTGGGAGCTGAGGGCCAGAGGGGTCCTGGAGGAAGAGAGATGGCACTATTGAGACTGTGGATGGTGTAAACTTTGGAACTAATAAAGTGTATTCATATTCACTTAAGCCTTCATTTTCTCACAATAACTTGATTCTATACTAATCGATTTGAATATCATTCAATACGGTGATAGATTGTGTCAGTGTCTAGTCAAACCACCCTTTACCAGTCCATTTTGTCATATGTTATGTATTGTGAGCTACTTACGGGGCTCAAGTGAATGTAAATAGACCTTAATCAATATCAACAACACACTAGCTACCACCCTCTGATGGACTAGAATTGACTTCAATCAAGTACCTTGACATTGACTCTTGACAGTTGGTGTTTGACTGCTTTCCCAATGTCTGATTTCCAACTAGGCTTCATTTCAACCGAGAATGTACCTATATAGTGTGTGTGTGTGTGTGTGTGTGTGTGTGCATGCGTACTGTATTAGGCATTGACATCTGATCTGGTATTCAGTCCTACAGTTTTGATTGCTCCATTCAAACTCCCACAGTACAATAAAATGCTACTCAATAATGCTGCATTCAGCACATCAAAGTGAACAGCATACCATACATGTATGATGGTTTGCATCACATGTCAGTGATTTCAAGAGTCCCACTGTATGCTAATGCTGATTTGGAATGCACATGTGTTAAGAGCAAATAGTTAGGTATATTTTAGCGTCTGCTCAAACAATAAGAGCTACTAAGATGCCCTGGCAGTTAGGGAGCTATATTACATCTCCACAGGAGCAGGATTTTGACTGTCTAGAGTCACAATGGTTGTGTTTGTGTGACACTTGTAAGCACCTTAGCACTAGATGGTGTGATGTCTATTTGAGCAATGAGCCATGATATGACTGATAGAGAGCAAAGGACAATTATGGCTATAAATGTATGAGCAAAATTGCCGTGCATGTGTGAGTGTGTGTGAGAGTATTTTTCTCACATGCAATAGTAGGAAGCATGCTCTCACACACACACACACACACAACTAGTACTCACTACACAAGCACATCTTATACTATAACTTTGGACTGCTAATCGAATCCTAAATTGTATAGGAATTACCATACAATTCAATTTCATTCATGAAACATGAGAAAAACACCCCACTAATCTCAGGGGACAAGGTTTGCTACACACCTGTTCACTCTTGTGTCTAGCTACAACACTTTCATGTCCCTACGCATGTTCTTCTTGTGTACCAGTAATAGTTGTACAAGCTACATATGTACTACTATAGAGTAGGCTTTAGGGAATGCTCAGTATGTCTCAGCTTCCTAACATTCACAAACAAAGAAGGCATATTTGTCAAACAGTGGATAACAGAATAGTAATTATTTTGAAAGTGATGTCAGCATCACAAAACAGTGCGTGTTCAGCAATCAACTGACTTTTCCAGGAGCATACAAATAAATCTGCTACTCCAAGTGCCACTGACTTAGTGTATATAGGTACGAATACACAATGTACAGAGCAATATATAAAACTGCTGCCAAACAGCTCAGCTAGTACAAATTAGTTGTCATGGTTTACAGCTGGTTGGGTCAACCTTCAAAGGCTTTGTGGGCGTAAACAAAATCATAGTTTGAGGACATTTCCCCCTACAACTACAAGATAGGCATAACTTCTTTTAACAAGTAACATAGCTACTTCTCCAACAATGTCATCTTAGTCAAACACAAGTTGTTTTGCTTCTCACCTTTGCATCTCTCTTAGCAGTGGAAGGTGTTTTTCTGGCTGGTTGGCGGTGGTGGGCGTCTGACTCCCTGGCTCTTTGGTGCGACTCACGTTCTCTCTCTTTCCATTCCTCTTTCTCTCTCTTGTGGAGCTTGTCGCGAGCCTTTAAAGCATACATGATAGAGATAGACTGAGCGGGAAGGCACAAGGACGAAGACAAATTTTGTTGTGGAATGACACGATAAGCTAATTACCTCTTAAGATTGGTAACGGTCGTCAATATAACTTGCTTAACCTACCTCTCCCCAGCCACGCCCGTATGTCAAGGTTTTGACCTTTCAGGTCGAGTCTAGCTCATTGACTATATACCACTCAAGAGACATAGGCATATAAAGCATGCCAGCTAGCATAAAGTATAGAGCAGATTGTATGCACAAAGTAAAATAATTATGGTAACTGCATACAGAATTACAGATTGGAAAACTATTGATAAAAAATTAACCATCTATGGTACAGTAGATCTACAGAACTGCTATGTATAATGTCATGTATTAAAAAGAAAATGAGGCATTTTATACTGTTGTCGTAGCAATCAATTTAATTCATAATGATGGGGGCAACTTGTTAGTGTCGTCCGGACTGCCTACCGCCACGACGGAATGACTTGGTGTGTTCAAACCTGAACTCCATCTCCTCCAGGATCTTAGGAGAGTACTTCACAACAAGACGAACCACACCTACAAAGATGGGCAAGACAATGGGCAATACTGATGGCAGGCGTGAACAGATACGGTAAACAGTATTGACAAGATAGCTGGGTCAAGGTACCAGACAAGACTGTTTGTTGTACAAAACTGATTACCGTATAGCGGGAAAGTTTTGCGGTATTAACTCTCGCGGTGTTCGTGGATCACGATCCATCTGTGAAGTTTCTATCTTCAAAATTCTCCGTATTGTATATATGCATGGGCTTGCACAGCTCATTGGCAAAAGTTAAACTACAAAAATATTGACTACAAACATCCGCGAAAGTTTGGCACTGTGAAACTTTCCCGCTATACAGTATAAACTTTAAAGATGATTTTTTTTTTTTCAAACTCAGGACACTTAAATAGAGAATCTGGGGGAGCAAGTATCACTCAACCAGGCTCTTCAGTCACACACTCTAAATTTGGCAGGGGAAACAATACAATACTTTTCCATGTTAAAAAATGCTCTATCTCTTTGAGAGTTATTGCAATCACTACTGGTCATAAGCTGAACTGATACCAAAAGTTGTTCCATTTTACCTGTAGCTCCTTTCAACAGATCAATGGCTTTCTCGTGATTAGCTCCTTCTAGGGTCTGTTTATAGAGAGAAAGAATGTTGTTAGCTTTTGTCAAAATATCCATACAAAATGTGCTTCCATTATCCAACTTACTTCTCCATTGACTGATAGCAACTGATCCCCTCTCCTCAAGCCACCATGTCTGTAGATGATGGAACACACACAAATACAAAGAGAGATGGGGAAAATTCTCAGTAGCACACAAAATCACCCAATAAACAGTAATCTGATTCTAAGGTCAGCTCTGTGAATATAAGTAACTACTCTAGAGTACTCTTAAAAAACATCCAGTGGTTATTTGAGCCTGGGAAAAATGACCACAAAACGCAGGCATTTCACAAACTTTCTGTGAAACAAAACTTTGAGCTTTGAGTGATTGAAGCTACTGATAGAGTAATGGTATAGTATAATACCTGTCAGCATATCCTCCTGGTATGATTCGTGAGATGTAGATGGGACAGTGTTGCTCATTTCCACCCATGACATTGAAGCCAAACCCTTCAGGAGACTGTAGCACATGTGTGAGGGGAAACAGAGAAAGTTTGAAGTATAGGGCATGAAGAGTGCTAAACTAAGAGGGTTTTAGAGACCATTCTGTCGCAAACAGGGATAGAAATAACAAGAGATAAGCTATAGCTGTACTCTAATGTCTAGTCTACCAGAAGGTGGTACAGGAGATAAGTGTAAGTAGGCTAGGGATAGGATGGGCATGATGGGTTCAAGGTAGCAGGGGGATCCTATGTATGAATTCCATCCCTCGTGACTCTAATGCACAGCAATGCTGTATGGTGGTAAAACCTGTACTCCCTACCAACCTACCTTCTCAAACTCTACCACTCTAGGATGTCCCTGTCCCTCACTGGCAGCAAAGGCAGCCACAGTTGCTTTAGCAGTGGCAGTAGCTCTGTTGTCAACACTACCACCAGCATCCACGGTTTTATAGACATGTTCATACACCTGGAGTGAGTGGTTGCATGTGTGAGAAAACATAAAAGAATGAGAAAGGTAAAATTCTCTGGGAATCACTCAATCCACGAATAGCTTACTTCTTTGACTGAATGAAAGAATTGAGAATCCAGGACCTCTTTCAATTGGGCCATTTGATCTTTGGGTAGTGATACATCATCCTCTGTACATGTACATATCAAAATATTATTTGTTTGTGAGTATCCTTATTAATTTCTATTCTAATAAGTGCCCACCACAAGCACAACTCTGAATGTACAACCTATTCATTCAACTCACTGTCTTGTAAGACTGTCAACAGTTCCATTATTCTCTTGATATCTAAGGAAAAGGGACAAAACCGTAAAAATCACAAACTACACACAACAGTGATGTGACACACCCACATATTAAAGCAAACAAGAATTTAACAGTTTATAAGCACAAAAGTAAAAGCTAGCTTTGAACCATAGCTACAGTCTACAGATCAACTTGAAGACTAAAGTTATCTACTTTGTTTTACCTCGATCTAGAGTCAGGACTGGCGCTCTGGATGCTGTTTGTGTGGCCATTCTTCTTTCACGTTCACTCACTTTCAGTGACCTCAGGAATGTGTTTGTTGATACAGGAAAAGGCGTGGTAATGTGGGTGTGACTAGCTAGCCGATTGACTTCCGGGATGGCGGGAATTTTATAGCTACGTAGAAACAAATGTCATTTTGATGCAAAGGAAACTGCTGTGTTTCTAATTGCAGTTTTGAGCTGTTCAATTGTGTAAATGTGTGCAACAATGAAGCTCATATTCTTGCGCACGCGTACGCATGCGCAATTCAGAACTATGACGTGTTTTGCCGCGCACTCCAATCCCGCGCGCGGGATTGGATTGCGCGGTAATTAAAATTCTCTGTCTTGCTTGCACTCACTCAGACTCCTGAAAGTTTCACAGCAGTGTTAGAGCCAGGGAACATTCTAAAAGTGACATTTACAGTGCTACAAGTCAGCTGAACTATTGTTTAGCTACCAGTGAAGAAGTCAATATGCCAACTTATCCAGGCTCTTCAGTAGTGAGTGAGTCCGACTGAGCTAGTCAGTACTCAACAAGTTACTGTGACTGTCAGACGGACTATATAACAACTGGCTGAATTCTTCTCAAGCCATGACACCACCAGACAGGCTGAGGCAGCTAGCCTGAAAAGGACAACTGTGTTGGACTTGCAGGTATACATAAAGTTTTAATACCAGGTTTAGCAATGTGTTCTGTTTCAAGTAAAATATATATTTTTATAATAACACCCTCTGACTTGCCTCATTGTATAACATGTTTTGCTTTTCAAAAGTGTACTGTAATGGTTATGTATAGTACTACTATACACAAGTGCATGTCAATACTGTACATGTGAGCTCTTTGAGTTTTACTATCCTAGTCCTGAACATGCTTGAAGGATTGTTCAGTTAGTTCAAATTTCACTAAATTAGATATATAGTGCAGCTCTACTCTGACAGGACTTCTCTATAGTAATTAACTCTTGCAGAACATCTATTAATTTTGCTCTTCCTTTTTATTCACATATCTGATAATACCATAATATTATGTGTTATTTCTACCCATTAAGGTTTCTCAAACAACTATCTAATACTGTGGTATGTCCACGCAAAATTTAAAGCAAACAGACTATATATTCTTCGATCAAAGTTAAACCAGTACAATGGTACTATTCGAATACTACAACATTTATGTATATCATCCATCTCATTCAACCAAAACATCCAAATTCGAATCGTATACAATTATTGTACACCCGTTCAAACCAATTCTTCATGTTTCATTTTCATTTTCGATAATCTCAAATTCTACGCATCGACACAAAAATATATCGATTCTATTATTCTCATCCATCTCGAGTACAATGTTGAGGTTGAGGTATGTAGTGTGTTTGTTATTGATGTGTTGGTAATGTGTTGTTTGGTGTTTTTGTTGGTGCGGCGCAGTACATGACGGGATATATTATGTGCAGTGAATGTTGTGGTATGAGGGTGCAATCATAATTTTATTTGCTTGCAGGCACGTATATCACAAACGTTGATCTCTTTATTCGCTACAATGTATATACGTATCCTGCGTCATTCGCATTTATGCGTCCTATACATAATATATTATAATTATTATTATTATACGTATCCTGCATGATTTGCATGCATTGCATTTGCATTTTGCATTGCTATCACGGTCTCAGAGTTGGAATGGTATCATTGGTTGGTTTCACCGTCTTCTTTACTCCACGATGGCATCAGGCATCGGTCTTTTTATCAGCTAGGTTGATTACATGGCTTAAATTTTCAAAGAATATAGATCGATGTGGTCATGTTGCCCCATGAATGATGGCGACATGGCTACGTCTTGATCTATCCATAGTCTTAGGTGGAATCTTTGCTGCTACTCAACTGCAATGGCTTGCTGAAGCTGGCCAAATACTTGGGCTCTGGGTATCACTAGTGCTACTGGTGATCTTTACACATCGTGGCTGGGGCATACAGCCACATCGATCGCTGCTGGGTTGGTGGATTGGCTTTGTCTATTGGTTTAGTTACTTTTGTTAGTTTCTGTGCGAATTAACTTTGGTCGCATCAAGCTAACTATTTATTTATTTATTTATTTATTTATTTATTTATTTATTTATTTATTTATTTATTTATTTATTTATTTGTTTTTTTTGTTTGTTTATTTATTTATTTATTTATTTGTTTCTTTGTTTATTGTTTTTTTGTTTGCTTGTTTGCTTGTTTGCTGGTTGTTTGTTAAGGATTGAGGGGAGCATTATAGTTATTCTTTTGTGTTGGGGTAAGGGCATTAATTGTTATAGTTGTATGTGAGTCAAGAGCCTGGCTAAACATCTGTATTTATGTGTGTGTGTGTGTGTGTGTGTGTGTGTGTGTGTGTGTGTCGGTGTGTGTGTGTGTGTATGAGAGTGAAGAGCCTGGTTTAATGTGTATGTGTTTGCACAAGAGTGAAGAGCCTGGTTGAGTGTTTATGTGTGTTGGGGTGAAGAGCCTGGTTGAATGTATGTGTACGAGAGAGAGCAAGAGTGAAGAGCCTGGTTGAGAATGTGTGTGTGTGTTAGAGATCGAAAGTGAAGAGCCTGGTTGAGCATGTGTGTGTATGAGCCTGGTTTATGAGTGTGTGTATGAGAGTGAAGAGCCTGGTTGAGTCGTTATGTGTGTGTCGGTGAAGAGCATGGCTGAGCATGTATGTGTGAAATCGATCGAGAGTGAAGAGCCTGGTTGAAGATGAATGTGTGAATTACTAGAAGAGCCTGGTTGAATGTGTGTTATGAGAGTGAAGAGCCTGGTTGAGTGTGTGTAGCTGCTTAGCTTGCTAAAGGACAAGCTTACCTGCTATTTTGACATTAAACTGGATTCCAGCCAGTCAGTGTTGACACTTACTACATGGACCTGTTCACAGAATAAGGTAAGTCGAGGCACACATATATTTTATTCACAAACATCAACTCTATAGCTAGCTGTATGACAATGGTTATACACTCATCCATCACACACACGCACACAGATACATCTATACAAGCAGTCAACATCCACGGATCGTTTCTACTAATCATCTAACTACCATATCGATCACTTCAATAATTATTAAAGACTCACGCTTCACAAGACAACACAAAAAGGAGAGTTGTATGTAAAGAAAGTGGTATGTTGCCATGGTTGCATGGAGATATGGATGGTGGATATAGTGTATTATGGTGTATGATAATTATGTATATATGTAGTGCGCTGGTGCATTAGTACAACATGCAACTTAATTCCCTATAATGTAATGCATGAGTGCATGTCCATGAGTGGATCGCAAGCAGCACAGTAGGAGGTCGCAAGCAGCAACACGTGGTAGATATGCACTCACACTCACACATTCCAGTAGTCTCCATCGTCAATGACAACGAAAAGGTATTAGGTACTGTACTAATTAAGTTGCGTGTATAACTAATGCACATTCGGAATACATTGTATAATGGTTGCGATACGAACACGTGAACTGACTTGCTCATGATGAAGTTTTGACTTTTTCCTCGTTCCTTGTTTTTACGACTTGTTACTCCATGCCAAAATGCAAATGGCTGGCTCCAAAAAAAAAAAAGAAGCTTAAGCTGACTTCCATGCTCATCTTTTTCCCCATTTTTCCACATTCTGCCCATTTTTCGTTTTTTTTTTCTCCTTTTTTTCGATCCTCCTCCAGACAAAATGTGAGTTAAGTAAGTTTTATCCAGCCACCGGTTGTAGTTTTGTGGATTAGGGCTCTACGGGGCGATACCACGTTAAAAAAAGCGAGTGCATGTGGCGTACCTCCTGGGTCACTTGGAAAGTGCCACTCTTTAAATGTTTTTTATCCATCATGCCATGGACAAATCTAGTGAATTAATAATTAAGCTAGTGCAGACTGTCATGCGTGTTAAAGTTTATTATATTCAATCTGCATACTGGGTTGGTGAACAAGAATTAAATTAAATTAATAATAAGCACTTGTTGCTTTGATCTTTTAACTATTTATCTGTAAATTAAAGTATCATAATTATGTCACATGCACACACACACAATTCAAAATTATTATCACTGTGGAATAGAAGCAAAAGGGAAAAAGCCATACACATGCCACTCGGATCAATCTCTATTAGTTTTATGGAATTCTTTAAAAGGTTGTTTCCAGTAATATATTATTCATGGCAAATCTTCTAAAGCTCAAACCACATACACATTCAATTTGACTCTTTCAGTTTTATCCATCTTGTGTAAATGCTCCAGTTCATATTAATTTTGAGTTTCAATGTCATTATATGCCATTTAATGTCCACAATATGTAGTATTAAATTCTTGTAAAAGTTTATTCATCAGAAAGAAAAGGGAGAATCAATCATACATACGATACAAAAACTCCCATAATAATAATTATGCACAATAATAATTATACAAAATGTTCCATAAAAATCTAGCTATATATTTTCATTGCTGTATTCTCAGTCTGTTTCAATATGGGAACAATAGCAAGATGTTAATAACTAACCAAAAGACAATATGGCATATGATACTAATAAGTTGCATGATTTCAGTTTCCCTTTCCATTCATAACTCATCACTGTCTCAAGCTTGGATGAATGAGTCAAGACAGATATCAGACTGAGGGAATGTTCAGGGTCTTGGTTCCAGTTCAATGTAAACCCTTTCTGCTGTTGATGAAATAAATTCAATTCAATTCAAAATGTTTCCTTTTTCCAGTTTCTCTTTGTCTATTCTAGTTTCATCAGATAACTCCTTTGCAGAGTCACTAATCTGTTTGCTTGTGGAATTGTTGTTATCTGAGGTTTGTTTAGGCACCAATGAAGCTGAATTAATATGGTTCTGTGTTGGTGGCTGACTTAATCTCACCGGTTGCTTCCTGCTCTCCACCACAAACATTTCATGGAGGTCCGCTTAAAAGAAGGAAAGCCTCCAAGGAGCATGTCTCTATGGTGTAAGCCACATATATACCATTCTGATACTGAAGTCGAAAAAGACTGGAGAGACATTCTACACCATGCCTCTCTAAAGCTAGTAAGCTTACTGATCAAACAATTACATCACTCAAAAACAATCACAAAAGAAAAACAAACCCTCAAAGAAATCCATTTAGATATCAAAGAATTAGCCAAAAACGAACAAGACCCCGATACGAGAGCACTAATACAAAGGCAATGGAACGACATAACAAGAAAAGCAACAAGAGAAGCTACTCAGCTCAGTGAAACACTAAAGGACTCAAGAGACAGCAAACTGACTAACAAGGGAAGAAGGGAGACATACAAAGACGAAAGCACAAGTCCCAAACATAAAATGAGAAGAACAGAAGAAGAAAGCCAAACCATGTCATGTGGGAAATCCTCCCACGACCTTCTGCAATCACTTGGGAACCTACTCATGCAGTACCGAAAAACGAAACACCCCCTCGGCAACCAGAAAGAGAGGTATGCTTCGAGAGAAGAAGCAACCAACGACACTTCCGCCAAGACAGAAGAAAAGGAAGAGCAAACGGAAGAGACTACCCGAGGAAGAAATATCAAACCTCAAGACAAAGAGAAGAAGAAGAAATAAATTTTTGAACAAATTAAGTCATTTTAACTCTTTTCTGAATTTGTCTTGTACAAGTTTTAATAATAATAATAATGATTATAATAACAATTATTTATCTGATCAAAATGCAAATAACCACAAATCGAAAGTGGATGAACAAAATGAACTAGTTATATTAAGCACAAAATTCAAACCCACTGTAAATCAATTTAGAGTACTCAGAAAAGGCTTAAGCTTTGTCCCTAAATCTAAACAAACATATAAAAAAAAACTTGTACACAGACATTTGCAAATTTATCCAAAAACTAAGAAGCACATACTACAGCAACACTATTTACAAAAACAAAAACCAAGATTAATACCACAAACAAGCAAATGAAAAAAATGACACAACTGCAAGAGACCCATTTAACAAAATAAATACACTCCAAAGCCCTTCAAGGAAAGACATTATGATAAACTTGAAACCTTTTATCCATAGAATGAGACTAGAAATCATTGATGAAACAAAACACAAACAAACAAAATCAGACAACATGACAAGAAGAGAACAAAGAGCACTAAATGAATTCAAACACAATAAACACATAGCCATAACCAAAGCAAACAAAGGATCAACAGTTGTCATCCAAGATAGAGAGGACTATGTAAACGAAGGACTTAAACACCTAAATGACCCTCAAATAATTATATGAACAACTACCTTATGACACTACTGACAAACATAAAGATCTCATCAATGACAAACTAGAAAGATTATATGAATATTGTAAACCATCAAACAAAGCAAGAACATCTAGACTATACTTCCTTAAAAAATATACAAACACCCAATGCATGTCAATCAGACCGATTGAGTCAAGCTGTAACAGCATTACAGAAAACATTTCAAAATTTGTTGACACATGGCTACAACCCTTTGTAAAAAGCCTACCATCACACATCAAAGACAGCAGTGAATTCATCAATCTCATCGAAAAAACCAAAATTCCTACAAACAGTATTGTAATATCAATAGATGTAACATCCTTGTACACAAACATACCACACATAGATGGTTTCGAAAAAATAACCACATTCTTAGCCAAACACCCGGATGCATACAAATACCCAAAACAACCACATGTACTTGTAATCAAAGAGCTAATGAAAATGGTACTAGAAAATACCATTTTCACATTTGACAGTCAATTCTATAAACAGCTACAAGGAACAGCAATGGGGACCAAAATGGCCCCAAGTTATGCAAATAATTATCTTCATGGGAGTAATTGAAGAAATAATGATCAACCTATCCAAGGAAAATGTAAATCTATGGAAACGCTTTATAGATGATATTTTTCCTAATTTGGGTAGGGTCTCGTGAGAGGTTCAGTGCAACAAACGTACTTGACGTGAAAACACACATCAAAAAAACCAATAAACAATATATGTACACGCTGAATCATACCACCCCACCGAAACTAAGAAAGCTATAATGATTGGAGAGACCACGAGATACCTAAGAACTAACTCAAACAAGGACAATTTCATGAACATGTAGAAGAAGTTAATAGCTAAACTTGACGAGAGAGGTTACCCACCAACAGAAACAAAACAAACCATCCACAAAACCAAACACCATAATAGACACCTTACCTTAAAAGGAAAAACAAACCCAAAAGACTCGATCAAACATTCTTAGTCACAACCTACAATGATAATACCAAACGAATTAATAACATAATTAGAAAACACTAGAAATCAATTAAAATTACCAGACGCTTAAACAATTCTTTCCCTAGAGACAAGTCAAACAAACAACCCCACCAATCCAATCACAATTGATGAAAAGTATCTACTCAACCTGTTCCAAGACAAACTAATAACTTCACCAACCCCATTAGAAAATGCAAAAAGAACTGCTTTACTTACTTTGCTTTACATGTTTTTGCCTATAATCACTCAATGGTTGTTGTCTGAAACTGAAACTTGTACAAATTGAACCAGAATAAAGTGAACTTTTAGATAGCATATAGATTGCTATCTGTAAAATTAAGGGATAAAAAGTTTGTTTAGTTCATAACCCCTATACAATTCCTAACATTTGGTAAAAAATAACAAAATGGATATCGTTTAAATACTCTTATCACATTGAATGCAATGGTGCAGGTCCCAGTACCATAATCATCTTTCTACTCTTGAATATACAACTAGGAAGCAACCGGTGAGAATAAGTCAGCCACCAACACAGAACCATATTCAGCTTCATTGCTGACTAAACAAACCTCAGATAACAACAATTCCACAAGCAAACAGATTAGTGACTCTGCAAAGGAGTTATCTGATGAAACTAGAATAGACAAAGAGAAACTGGAAAAAGGAAACGTTTACTTTGAACGGAACCAAGACCATCAACATTCCCTCAGTCTGATATCTGTCTTGACTCATTCATCCGAGCTCGAGACAGTGATAAGTTAGGAATGGAGAGGGAAACTGAAATGATGCAACTTATTGGTATCAAATGCCATATTGTCTTGTGGTTAGTTATTAACATCTTGCTATTGTTCCCGTATTGAAACAGACTGAGAATACAGCAATGAAAAATATATAGCTAGATTTTTATGGTAATATAATTATAAATATTTTGTATAATTATTATTATGGGAGTTTTTGTATCGTATGTACGATTGATTTTCCCTTTTCTTTCTAAGAGTTATGATGAATAAACTTTTACAAGAATTTAATACTACATATTATGGACATTAAATGGCATATAATGACATTGAAACTCAAATGTGAACTGGAGCATTTACACAAGATGGATAAAACTGAAAGAGTCAAATTGAATGTGTGTGTGGTTTGAGGTTTAGAAGATTTGCGTGATACAGTCAGGATGGGTGGGAACTACATGTGCCTGTGCTTTAAAGCTTATAATTATTGGTAATGTGGATTTGGTTTCATTTGTTTTTATCATAGATTGTTTTATTTAGGCCTTTGTTTGAAAGTTTGGTCAGAGTTCCTAATTTGCATATCCAATAATATTCTATATGTTTTAATCATGTGTTTAAATTTTCTCTATCAAGATAAGGGGGTGCCATTTCTAGGATCTGGAATTTTATGCCTGCTCGTTTGTGGTTACTGTTTTGTATATGTTTGCCAAGATTGATTGAAAAAAATACACTGTGTCATGGTCTGACCCTGGAAGGCTATCAACTACTTTAACTTCATTGAGGATGTCTGGTCGGTTTGCAAATAGGAGATAAAGGATGCTGACGACATGTTTTTTACACACAATGGTTTGTTATATGAAAATGAAATCTGTACCAGTTTAACAAGCATAAAACGTGCTCTCAAATGATATATAGATTGCCACCTTTTGAGTCAAATCAAAGGATTCAAAGTTTAGAACACCTGTACAATTCCTATGGACACATAATCAAACTCATATTCAATACTTATTTGTGAAGAGCTGATTTGTCTATGTTTATTAAAACATAACAAAATGGATATTATTTTGAAGCTCTTATCGCACTGAGTGCAATAGTACACATCCCAGTACCATATGACCTTTCTACTCTTAAAAATACACAAGGTGCTTTCCTTACATATTTTTAAACATAATCAGTCAATGGTTTGTCTTATGTAAATAAACTTGTATCAATTTAACCAGCATATTACATGCTTTCAAATGATATATAGAATGCTACCTTTTGTGTAAAATCAAAGGATACATTTGATTTATAACCCCTGTACTATTCCTATGTACACATAGTCACACTCTTATTCAGTACTTATAGGTGAAGCGATATAATTTAGTGTACTGTTTTCAAAGCATAAGAAACTTGATATAGTACTAAGTGCAATGATATGCAATTCCCAGTTCAATATGACTTTCCTTATACACAAGGTACTTTAGGTGCTTTCTTTATACAGACTACGTTTTTTTCACCCATAATCACTCTATGGTTTTTGTACAAAAAACCAATTTGTACAAATTGAACCAAAATAAAAATTAATGAGCTTTCAAGATGATGTATAGATTGCCATCTTGAGGTAAATCAAATGATAAAAGTTCGTTAAATTAATAACCCCTGTACAATTCCTATGGGCACACTGGTTGGCACAGACTCACAAGGCAAAAGAAACTAGTATACAACTTTCAGAAAGCCAACTTCAACCTATTCAGAGAAATACTCAGTAAAGTACCATGGGATTACTGCTTCCTAAACAACTCAATTGAGCTGCTGGGAAAACTTCAAAGATATTCTATTCAGTGCAGCACACCAATGTATCCCCAAGCTAACTTTAAAACCCAAGATGAGAATGTACTGGTTATCAAACAAGACCCGTTGAATGATACGCAAGAAGCGTCACAGTTGCAAACTTGCAAAACGTACGAACAACTTTCGCCACCTCATGCAATATCGAACATATGCAACAAGGTTCATGATGTCACCAGAAAGGACCACATTCAGCATTTAGAGGATATTACAGCTAATGTGAACACCGATCAGCATTCTTTTTGGCGCTGACTCAAGAATACCAGAGATTCCCACAGATACCTGATGTTCACCACTATGGCTCTACCCTATCATCTGCCAGTGACAAAGCAAGTGCCTTCAACAAGTATATACTTCCTTACATTTTTCATGCATGAGGACATGTCAACCATCCATTTACTAAAAGCTGAACTAAAGGAATCAAGAAGTGTAAATGAAATTATAGAAGTTCCCATTTCTGAAGTTATGCAAAATTGATACAGCCAAAGCCTGTGGACCTGATGGAGTCCCAGGATGCCTTTAAAAGAGAGAAGCACTCCAGTCTTTAAGAAGGGGAACAAGTACTCCATCTCAAACTACAGGCCAATCAGTCTCTCTAGCCTAGTTGTCAAGCTACTACAGTATGAGAGTGAAGAGCCTGGTTTAATGTGTATGTGTTTGCACAAGAGTGAAGAGCCTGGTTGAGTGTTTATGTGTGTTGGGGTGAAGAGCCTGGTTGAATGTATGTGTACGAGAGAGAGCAAGAGTGAAGAGCCTGGTTGAGAATGTGTGTGTGTGTTAGAGATCGAAAGTGAAGAGCCTGGTTGAGCATGTGTGTGTATGAGCCTGGTTGAGTCGTTATGTGTATGAGAGTGAAGAGCCTGGTTGAGTCGTTATGTGTGTGTGAGTGAAGAGCATGGCTGAGCATGTGTGTGTGAAATCGATCGAGAGTGAAGAGCCTGGTTGAAGATGAGTGTGTGAATTAAGAGCCTGGTTGAATGTGTGTTATGAAAGTGAAGAGCCTGGTTGAGTGTGTGTAGCTGCTTAGCTTGCTAAAGGACAAGCTTACCTGTCATTTGACATTAAACTGGATTCCAGCAAGTCAGTGTTGACACTTACTACATGGACCTGTTCACAGAATAAGGTAAGTCGAGGCACACATATAATATATTCACAAACATCAAATCTATAGCTAGCTGTATGACATGGTTATACACTCATTCATCACACACACACACACACACACACACATCTATACAAGCAGTCAACATCCACGGATCGTTTCTACTAATCATCTAACTACCGTATCGATCACTTCAATTAAATTAAGACTCACACTTCACAGGACAACACAAAAAGGAGAGTTGTATGTAAAGAAAGTGGTATGTTGCCATGGTTGCATGGGGTGCATGGTGAAAATTATGATGGTGTGTATTGTGCAATATGGATGGCGGATATAGTGTATTATGGTGTATATGATATGGTGTATGTATACATGTAGTGCGCTGGTGCATTAGTACAACATGCAACTTAATTCCCTATAATGTAATGCATGAGTGCATGTCCACGAGTGGATCGCAAGCAGCACAGTAGGAGGTCGCAAGCAGCAACACGTGGTAGATATGCACTCACACTCACACACTCCAGTAGTCTCCATCGTCAATGACAACGAAAAGGTATTAGGTACTGTACTAATTAAGTTGCGTGTATAACTAATGCACATTCGGAACACATTGTATAACGGTTGCGATGCGAACACGTGAAATGACTTGCTCATGATGAAGTTTTGACTTTTTCCTCATTCCTTGTTTTTACGACTTGTTACTCCATGCCAAAATGTAAATGGCTGGCTCAAAAAAAAAAGAAGCTTAAGCTGGCTTGCATGCTCATCTTTTTCCCCACTTTTTCCCGTTTTTTCTCTTTTTTTCCTTATTTTTTTTCCTTTTTTTCGATCCTCCTCCAGACAAAATGTGAGTTAAGTAAGTTTTATCCAGCCACCGGTCGTATTTTTGTGGATTAGGGCTCTACGGGGCGATACCACATTAAAAAAAGCGAGTGCATG
The DNA here is from genome assembly GCA_964030475.1 of Tethya wilhelma. Lineage (NCBI taxonomy): Eukaryota > Metazoa > Porifera > Demospongiae > Tethyida > Tethyidae > Tethya > Tethya wilhelma. The sequence goes on along the minus strand of CAXIPT010000004.1, from coordinate 3,764,037 downwards.
TGGCGTACCTCCTGGGTCACTTGGAAAGTGCCACTCTTTAAAATGTATTTTATCCATCATGCCAGGGACAAACCTAGTGAATTATTAAAAGCTAGAGCCAGACTGCCATATTGTCTGGCTCCAAAACAAGCAAAAAAAAAAGTAAGCTTGGCTTCCTCATCATTTTTAGCATTGGGTATAACTAGTCAATGATATTGTTATCTATAAACTAATCTATAATGCGTATTAATTTTAACACCAGCTACTATTTTTTTATGGTGGATTGGTTTGTGATAAAGACTAAATTGCATGTGCTCACAAACTCTTAGACTAATGGATCGAAGCATAAAATCAGTGTTATCTCATAGTCTATGGTAACACTAACAATATTGCTATGTATCTAATTTATAAGTTTCATTCAATAACAGCTGTCTACTGTTAGTCTGTCTGTGAGTGCAATTTGCCTGAGTCTTGTTTGTATTCCAAAATTAATGTTTGTTTATCTTCGTATGGACTCACTGCTACAATAAATCTCTGACACTGTCTATTATACTCTCTTATGCTGTACTACAATTTATTACATCTAAGCACATGTTTCTTTGATCTTTATTTACTAAACTATGTATTTACATGCAGCTATGTAGCATACACGCATAAAAATTATCACTGTGAAATAAAACAAAAGGGGATAAAGCCGTATACACATGCCACTCTCTATTGGAATTTTTTAAGAAGTTGTTTCCAGTCTTGTGTAAACTGTAAATGCTCCAGTTCATATTTAAGTTTCAATGTCATTACACCATTATAATTTTATGGTCCACAATATTATAGTATATAATTCTTGTCAAAGTTTATACACACTAATGTCCCATAATAATCAATATACACAATATACAAAATGTTTATTTATTACCATAAAAATCTATGTATATAATTTTATATTGCTGTATTCTCAGTCTGTTTGAATATGGCAACAATAGCAGGACGTTAATAACTAACCATATAAGACAGTATGGCATGATAAAAGTAAGTTGCACCAATAAAGTTGCTGATTTCAGTCCTGAGCTTGAATATATGAATCAGGACAGATATCAGACTGAGAGAATGTTGAGGGTCTTAATTGGTTCCAGTTCAATGTGAATGCTTCCTTTTTCCTGTTTCTCTTTGACTATAATTATTCTAGTTTCATCAGATAACTGCTTTGCAGAGTCACTAATCTGTTTGCTTGTGGAATTGTTGTCATCTGAGGTTTGTTCACACACCAATAAAGCTGAATATGGTTCTCTGTTGGTGGCTGACTCATTCTCTAGTATTGTAGTTGCTACTCTCTCTCGTTAAGCAGTTGCTTCTTGCTCTAGTAGTTGTATATTCAAGAGTAGAGAGATCGTTATGGTACTGGGACTTGCACCATTGCATTCAGTGCGATAGGAGCATTTAAATGATATCCATTTTGTTATTTTTTGCCAAATGTTAGCTCTTTGCCCATAAGTGTTCGATACCAGTGTGATTGTGTGCCATAGGAATTGTACAGGGGTTATGCATTGAACAAACGTTTTATCCTTTGACAATCCATACATTATCTGAAAGCTCGTTTAATTCTGATTCAATTTTTGCAAGTTCCAATTTCATACAAAAACCAATGAGTGATTATCGGTGAAAACATTTACATGTAGTCTGTACAAAGAAAGCACCGAAATTAAAGCACCTTATCTATAATTTAGAGCAGGAAGGTCATATTGATCCATGAACTGGCCATGGGAATTGAATTTAGTGTTACAATATTATAAGCATTCCAATTGATATCCATTTTGTTATGTTTTGAAAAATGTAGACTAAATCTAGATCAGCTCTTCACCTATAAGTACTGAATATGAGTGTGATTGTGTATACATAGGAGTTGTACAGGGGTTATGAATCGAACCAACTTTGTATCCTTTGATTTTACTCAAAAGGTGGCATTCGATCTGTTTATCACTTGAAAGCACGTTTTATGCTGGTTAAATTAATACAAGTTTTACTTACTTAGAACAACCCATTGGCTGATTATGTAGTCAGTATACAGAAAGCACCTAAAAGCACCTTGTGTATATTTAGGAATAGAAAAGTCATAATAATTATGGTACTGGAACTTGTACTATTACATTCAGTGCAATAAGAGCATTAAAATAGTATCCATTTTGTTATGTTTTGAAAATCGTAGACAAAATCAGCTCTTCACATTATTATAAGTATTGAATATGAGTGTGATTATGTGTCCATAGAAATTGTACAGGGTTATGAACTTTGAATCCTTTGATTTGACTCAAAAGGTGGCAATGTATATATAATATCATTTATAGCACATTAATTAATATTATGCTGGTTAAACTGGTATAAATTTTATTTTAATGTAACAAACCATTGAGTTAAAACATGTCGTCAGTATAAGAAGCACCTAAAAGCACCTTTAGTATATTTAACAGTAGAGAGATAATATGGTACTGGGACCTGCACCATTACATTCAGTGCGATAAGAGCATAATATGTTATCCATTTTGTTATGTTTTGCCAAATGTAGGCCAAATTAGCTCTTTGCCCATAAGTGTTGAATACCAGTGTGATTGTGTGCCCATAGGAGTTGTATAGGGATTATGCATCTAACTAACTTTGTATCCTTTGTTTACTCAAAAGGTGGCAATGTATCTATTATCTGATAGCTGGTTCACTTTGTACAAGTTCCTATTTCATACAAAAACATTGAGTGGATTATAGGTGAAAACATGTAGACATTTTTTAAAAAAGCACCTAAAAGCACCTTGTGTATAATTCAGAGGAGGAAGGTCATATGGAACTGGGACTTTAAGTCTTACACCACTGCATTTTGTAGAAATATGTAGACCAAAAGCATATTAGTCCTGAATACGAGTGTGATTTTGCTAAGTGTTAGCTCTTCACCCACAAGTGTTATCAGTGTGATTGTGTGCCCATAGGAATTGTACACGGGTTATGAATTGAACAAACTTTTTATCCTTTGATTTACTTTTTGTATGAAATTGAAACTTGTACAAATTGAACAAGAATAAAATGTGCTTTCAGATAATGTAGATTGCCATCTTTAAGAAACCTTTGAGTGATTATGAGTGAAAACAAGTAGTTTGTATAAAGAAAGCACCTAAAAGCACTTTGTGTATAATTTAGAGCAGGAATTAAGGTTATATTGAACTGCGAATTGCACCATTGCACTTACTATTATGAGCATTCAATTGATATCAAATTTGTCATGTTTTGAAAACAATATTAGCTCTTCACCTATATATAAGTACTGAATATGAGTGTGATTGTGGGTACATAGGAGTAGTACAAGGGTTATAAATCAAACCAACTTGTTATTTTTCAAATGTGGAATTCTGTGTATCATTTGAAAGCACGTTATTATGCTGGCTCCATTGGTACAAGCATTATTTCCATAAAACAAACCATTGACTGATTATATTTAAAAATATGTAGTTAGTGTAAAGAAAGCACTTAAGGTTAGAGGTTTTTGAGTGGGCGGGGATCAAAATAAAACATTAATGATATTTATAGGCTCAGAGAAACTCTTGATACTTACTATCTCAAAGCCAAGAGTATTTGGTCTCAAAATGGCTGATTATTGCTCAAAGGTCAAATTTAGTAGCTCTCTAAAATGAATTTTTCTGCCATTGCCACTCACTCACAGGGAACAACTACCAGGCGGCTTGAAAGACAACAGATGAACAAAAAAACGTACGTTGAAAAAAAGCAAAAAAACTGCTCAAGTCTGTAGCAGGCTTTTTGTACTATGTATACACTTTTACAACCACATTCTCTGACAAAATGTCTAACAGGTAAACAGAAAAACTGCTCCCATCCACTCAAAGACTCAACATGATATTCAAGACACACAAACACCCTACAAGCTCACATACCTCACTGCCTCTCTCTCCTCTACCAGGGAAGAACAATGGATTTTATACAGCCCTGTCAAATTCAAGTTTTCCTGTACAGACTCACTTTGAGCTCACCTATGTGGCAGAGGGGCCAAAGGTCAGAGGTCAAAGTCAATCACACTCAACACACGCTTGGTTGGATACACCCACCAAGCTTCGAAGTCACAACTAGCACACACTCTCCGCTAGTCATCCTGCAAACCTTACTGCACATTTTCATGCATATCACTACACAGCCATTCTATTACATGCACAAGATACACCCATACAGTATTTTATGAGTAATTTTTTGTGTTTTTTTTTTTAAGTGCCTGCGGTCCAGTTTTTAAAGAATGCTTTGAAGTTTCTTTGATGTGGTCTAATTTCCGGCCACATGTACGAAGACAACTTCCGGTCGCTAATTTTTGCAGGAAAATGATCTCCAGCACCTCCTGAACACTATCATAAAATTAATTTTTTTAATTAAATATTTTGATATAGTAATCTTGGACACACCCCTCAACGATCCACTAACTAAATTAGCTCACTAACCTTAAACGGACCTTGTGTATTTTTAAGTGTAGAAATACAAAGGTCATAATTTTTATGGTACTGGGACTTGTACTATGCGAGAAGAGCATTATAAAATAATATCCATTTTGTTATGTTTTGATAAACATAGATCAAAATTAATTATAGTTCTTCACATAACTATTGAATATGAGTGTGAATATATGTCCATAGGAATTGTACAGGTGTTATAAACTTTGAATCCTTTGATTTTACTCATAAGGTCGCAATCTATATATCACTTGAAAGCACGTTTTATGCTTGTTAAACTTGTAAAATTTCATTTTTATGTAACAAACCATTGAGTGATTATAGTTAAAAACATCCTTGATCTCCTGTTTGCAAACCGACCAGACATCCTCAATGAAGTTGAAGTAGTTGATAGCCTTCTAGGGTCAGACCATGATGCAGTGTATTATTCAATCAACCTTGGTTGGCACAGACTCACAAGGCAAAAGAAACTAGTATACAACTTTCAGAAAGCCAACTTCAACCTATTCAGAGAAATACTCAGTAAAGTACCATGGGATTACTGCTTCCTAAACAACTCAATTGAGCTGCTGGGAAAACTTCAAAGATATTCTATTCAGTGCAGCACACCAATGTATCCCCAAGCTAACTTTAAAACCCAAGATGAGAATGTACTGGTTATCAAACAAGACCCGTTGAATGATACGCAAGAAGCGTCACAGTTGCAAACTTGCAAAACGTACGAACAACTTTCGCCACCTCATGCAATATCGAACATATGCAACAAGGTTCATGATGTCACCAGAAAGGACCACATTCAGCATTTAGAGGATATTACAGCTAATGTGAACACCGATCAGCATTCTTTTTGGCGCTGACTCAAGAATACCAGAGATTCCCACAGATACCTGATGTTCACCACTATGGCTCTACCCTATCATCTGCCAGTGACAAAGCAAGTGCCTTCAACAAGTATATACTTCCTTACATTTTTCATGCATGAGGACATGTCAACCATCCATTTACTAAAAGCTGAACTAAAGGAATCAAGAAGTGTAAATGAAATTATAGAAGTTCCCATTTCTGAAGTTATGCAAAATTGATACAGCCAAAGCCTGTGGACCTGATGGAGTCCCAGGATGCCTTTAAAAGAGAGAAGCACTCCAGTCTTTAAGAAGGGGAACAAGTACTCCATCTCAAACTACAGGCCAATCAGTCTCTCTAGCCTAGTTGTCAAGCTACTACAGAGGCTTGTGTAGAAACCTTTTTTACCGATAATGACAAGCTAAGCAAGGCCCAACATGGTTTCTGGAAGTACCACTCATGTCAGACTCAATTGTTAGAAACAGTCTATCAGTGGGCAAAGTTACTAGTCAAAGGAAAGAGTGTCCACGTGACCTACCTTGATTTCTCCAAGGCCTTTGATAGTGTCCCTCACCAGCGCCTGCTTCTCAAGCTAGAATCAATTGAGAGTAGTGGAAATATTCTGGCTTGGATTAAGAGGCTTTTATAAACGTAACCTCAGATGTACCACAAGGAACCATCCTAGGACCGTTACTGTTCATCTTATACATTAACGACATTGGAAATGGCCTGCACTCAAGTGTCCATCTTTTCGCTGACGAATCCAAAGAAAAAAACTCGAGCAAAGACTGTAACCTGTTTCAATCGGACATGAATGCGCTTCTAGGGTGGTCACAGAAATGGCAGCTCAAATTGAACCCAACCAAAAGTGTAAGATGATGTGCATCACCAACAAAAGGAAACCCATTGCATATACCTATCACAACAAGAGCAGTGATGTGGAATGGGTGGACACCTTAAGTATCTTGGGTTGAAAATCCACAACAAGCTTAAATGGAGTGATCATGTGGAGCATGTGTTATCTAAAGCTTCAAAAGTGCTGAATCTTTTTAGATATACAATGCATAGATGCCACAAGGAAATCAAGGTGTTCACTGCTCTGGTTCGCCAACACTTAGAGTACTATGCTCCTGTTCCAGAAGAGGGCAGAAAGCTGGGTGTGTGGTGCAAAGTGGGACTTTAGGTGGACTAAGTCGTAAGGTGAATGCAGGCATGAACTTAATTGGCCAACTCTCCCACATAGAAGACACATGCTCGGCTGCTGTCAAATTTGCAAAATGGTACATCATCTGGACTGCCTGTCTTTCGATAATTATCTGTCATTTAATAATAATAACAGAACAAGGAGTCACCATCTATGCTTGAGCTACACACAGTCAAGAGTATTGCATTTAGGCTTTCGTTTTTTGTTCATGCTAGCTCCTTTTCTCTGGAACACCCTACCGTTAGATCTTGTTGAAAGTAACTTGTACTCTAGCTTCAAAAGCTGACTAGGTAGTACAATGTAATTTACTACCAGTAGATGTTTACTTTTTCCATTTTTAAAATTTATTTATCTACTTATTGTAGCATTTATATCCACATTTATGTTTTGTTTGTTAGGGAACACCTACATAGGACTGGACTACCGTTTGTGCAACCCTTTCTCTATAGAGATGTAATCATTTCAATTCAATTCAAAGGCAGTATAAAAGAAAGCACCTTGTGTATGAGAGATTATATGATACTAGGATCTGCACCATTGCATTCAGTGCAATTAGAGCATTCAAATGATATCCATTTTGTTATGTTTTGCCTTATGAAGGCCAACCTATAAGTGTTGAACACCAGTGTGATTGTGTACCCATAGGAGTTGTGAATTAACGAAATTTTTAGCCTTTGATTTCACCTTAAAGATGGCAATCTATAGTATTATCTGAAAGCTCATTTTAATTTTTACAAGTTCCAATTTCACACAAAAACCAATGAGTGATTATAGGTGAAAACACATAGTCAGTGTAAAGACTTAATAGGACTTGTATATAATAATTTAGAACAGGAAAGTCATATTGAACTGGGTCTTGCACCATTGCATTTAGTGTTAAATGAACATTCGATTGATACCAACTTTTTATGCTTTGAAAAACAGACACCAAATTAGCTCTTCACTCATAAGTACTGATATAAGTGTGATTAGAGTATGTACGGGTATTGCGAGACAGATGGTATTATGAGACACTTTCATAAAACTTCGAATTCACTCACTATAATATTATGTGATAGCAAAGATAATAATTCTCTGGCTCTGGTGATACTGAGCTCAATGGTGACGTTGTTGGACTCAAAGGTCGAAGTACAATATATTGGACACGGGCATGCGCAGTACTAGATTGGTACAGAAGTTTCTAGACTTAGCCACGTGTTGAGAGAACAGAAAAGCTCAGAAAACTCTTGTTCGAAGGGTAAGTTCAGGCTTGTCTGTGCTTGTACTGCCTCTTTATTTGTGTATTCTCATTTTCTTTCTTAGTTATGGCCTCGAGATCAAACCTCCTAGGCCTAAGGCACCGAAAACACCGAGTCGCCGAAAGCTTTGGAGCGACGAAAGTATGGATGCAGCAGTAAAGTATGTGAATGATGGAAATGGTTTGAGAGAGGCCTCAAGGTTATACAATATCCCAGTTGAAACCCTACGAAGACGTGTCACTGGTTCGGTAACGTGTCTCATAATTGCCACGCCTACTCTATGTGTACATAGGAGTTGTGCAGGGGTTGTAAATGAAATCAACTTTGTATCCTTTGCTTTTCCTCAAAAGATGATATTCTATATATCGTTTGAAAGCATATTATATGCTGGTTAAATTGGTACAAGTTTTATTTAGACAAAACAAACCATTGACTGAAAAATATGTAGTCAGTATAAAGAAAGCACCTCGTTTATTTTCAAGAGTAGAAATGTTATATGGTACTACTATTGCATATAGTGTGCTAAGAGCATTCAAATGATATCCATTTTGTTATGCTCTGAAAAACGTAGACCAAATCAGCTATTCACTTACAAGTATTGAATATGAGTGTGATTATGTGTCCATAGAAATTGTACAGGGATTATGAACATTGAATCTTGATTTTACTCAAAAGGTGGCAATCTATATCTCAATTGAACACACATTTTATGATGCTGATTAAACTGGTACCAATTTCATTTTCATACAACAAACCATTGAGTGAAAAACACGTCGTCAGTCTAACACCACCTTGTGAGTAGAGAGATCATATGATACTAGGAATTGCACCATTGCCTTTAGCTCGATAAGAGCATACGAAACAAATCCGTTTGACATGTTTTACCAAACATAGCTCTTTACCTATAAGTGTTGAACACCAGTGTGATTGTGTGCCTATAGGAATTGTACAGGGGGGTTGAATAATTGAACCAACTTTTTATTCTTTGATATTACCCAAAAGATGGGATTCTATATATTTCTGACATGCAGTTTAACAAAGCTAATCACAAGTGGTATGCTTTCAGTGGCACGCATTCACCACATGTCACTTAGCTTCTCTACTCATGCGGTTCACTTGGCCTTCATCGTGCAGCTGTTACTACGGCTACTTGCTGGCTGAATGTACTTGGATCTCTAGCCGCATACAACCCCTTCAGTACTGCATACCACCCAATCCATTACCTCCTTCAGCTCGCTGAACGTGGTGGTGTCTTCTGACAGGACAACTAACTCCATTGCTACTTTGACTGCTAGGCTCACAGCATTCAGTGGAGCAAGAATAACGAGCTTCCGTGCGCCTCTCACCACTACTAGTAAATTATCTGCAGAATTCTCGCTGCAGAATTCTTCCTGTATAGGCTGTATGTAACTCTATCTTTCCATTCTGAATGTGCCCGCAGAACAGCGGCAGGGCCATTCCAGCTAGCTTGTTTGCTTTCTTTTTACGATTTAACCATTCCTATGTCTCATTTCCAATGTTTTTCTTACTTGTTCTACAAATTGCATTTGAATTTGTGTTTGTAGCTATAAGCCACAAGTTGTGTAATCTGCTTGAAACTGAAGTGAAACACACATATCTCAGAGGCAGGGGATGTATCATAGGATTTACTTGCCTTGCTACAATTATAAGAAAGTATATGCACCTCCTACCAAATAGCAACTTGCATTTGAATTCCAAATAATGCACACCATTTGTGTGTGTAAAAGGTTTCCAATTTAAATTTGTCAGTAGCTCATGAATTATGCATGAGTGTAGAATTAATGGTGGCCATACGGAAAAGGTACTTTTTGCCTTGTTTCTAGCTACTCAATGAGAGGCACGAAAAAACCGATGGCAAAAGCGACTGGCAACAAAGAAACCAATTAAGGTCATTCGTTAAAGAATCAGTCAGCAAGCGCAAAAGGAAGAGGACATTTGATCATAATAAATGACAGGACCCTCTTGATTGGCCTACACTTGGCACAACAGGGTTGAATGAATTTCAAACAGATAGCTTACCTATTCCCCACTCTCTGGTAAAGGTGATCCCACTTCACAGGGATGACAGCACATGCACAGTATCTCTTTCGATGCCACTTAATTTGTTATGGTGATAAGTCACCCAATGGCCAATTCTGATGGCAATTTGCAACTCAGATGCCCTTACTGAGCACTCAATATGAAGCAGCAGCATCAGCTGTAGTCCCAAGCATGAATCTATTTGCCCTTCTGATGCAAATTTGTCGCTTGATCAACTCTGTGAAATGGTTGGCTCCATCCAACTGATACAAACATATGCTGCCAAAATTCAAGGAATGAAACAATACTGGTATTCTTGCTACCTGTAGCTTAAAGCAGAAAGGTGTTCCAACAGACACTCAGCAGAGCTACACTCATTAATGCCAACATCACACGACAACACAGATGCTGCACTTGTATTAACTCCGTAATTGACAATCCTCACATAACAGATTTCAAGCAAAATTTAGTACAGCATTGGCTACATAATACCATAGACTCGGAGTGGTATTGGTACAGATATGAATATGAACATGGTTGTGCAAAGCTCAAAAATGATCCCAGCATGTGCACACTGGTTTCATAAGCTGTGCTAGGATGGAATGAAGAACAGCAAACATGTGATGCAGTTTCGAAGCACAAACCACTACTTATCATTACATCGTACAATATGGTTACTAAGCTAAACATGAAGCAATAAGGTATGCAGATTGGCTTGTATCAACAATAAATCCTGGTATTCCTACTTAACTGTGTTCAGCAACACATATGTTGCAATCCTGCATACTGTCTAAAACGTAAGCATGCAACACAAGATCCCAAACGTCCATTCGAATACCCTAAGGAATGTAACTCTGTTACCTTGTGAGGAGAACCTCCCGTCAACTTGAGGGAAGATGGTGGTGGACAAAAGGGTCGTCAAGGAAGTGCTCCTGGAGATCTTAAACAGCATTCCGTCAATCAAGGCGCTTATCCCCCAGGACCTACTGTCTCCACCCGAGGATGCCACGCAACACGAGAATCAGCAGAAAGAGCAAGAACAAGACAAGCAGCAGGATACTCATCACAAGAAGGGTGAGCTCGAAGTTTGGCAAAAAAAAGTGTGTAATAAGAAAGGTTAATTTTAATTTTGCTAAAATTATACTGAATTAAATAATTGTGCTTGAAATTATCACGGGGACAATCACGTGCTTGCACGCTATGCTCTTGTGTGTGGTACAGCAATCAATACACAAGTCAAGGGCTCTACAGATGTCTCCCTGACATTACACGCAATGTATAGGATAAGGGCAACTGCAACCTTAGGTAGACACATACTATCGGAATACTGAGCTCTTCTTGGGCTGCAAACCCTCACATCAGGCCCCTCTCAGTTCTCTCTTGACACCACTCTAACCTCAATGCTGCCCACCCAATGCCCTTCAAAGAACAGTGAATATAGGCCCAGCCTCACCCCAACACCTCAAAAGTTAGCCCAAAAAATCTGGGATGTAACAAACTAACTGGACAAGTTACTCCCAATTCAACTCGGGGCTCCATAACCAACTGTAATGGACGCCCTTGCCAGAAACAAAATGATCAGGCCGAAGAAGAAGATAGACTGCATCGAAGATTGGGTGGTAAACTTCACAAGCTTTGAAGCCAGATCAAGTCCGCGACATGCTGTCCTATTGTTCATCCATTGTACATAGCAGCCAGGACTTTTAAAGGACTACGATGTCAAATTCTGACAAGCAGGTACTGCCAAACATGAGGTCAATTGGCTTGTGATAGATACCTCCCTCTGGACCAGGGCATTCATCCCAGCCAAACCCAAGACAGACATGGCAACCAGTACCAAGGGCGAAGACCCCAAGCACTGAACCCAATTGAGATACTCAGGCCTGTTGGCAGTGGAACTCACCCATGGGCTGCAATTGGACGCAGTGCTCATTCTCACACTCATGCTTCCATTGCTCGGACAGGCATCACTCAGTGATAAACTGCCAATTTTCAGCTGTCTTAGTACCCCAGCTCCCCGCATCCAACATGACAAAACTACGTCCAATTTTTGTCCCTCCAACTGGGATCAACCCAGGTCGAGGCCTCAACAATAACCTGCCTCTCTTTCCAATGCATATCACCAATAGTATTCACCCAAGTGATTGGGTATATATATAGCCCCTATTGTTATGAAACCAGCAACAGATTTATGTAATTTGTGTCAGCAAAATGCTAATCTACTTATGAAATCTGCTGCAATGAATGATACCATATAGCTAGAAATTTTCGAGGAATAAAATTTTCGCGGAAAGGTGATCGCCAAACTTTTCGCGATTTAATTTTCGAGGATTGGCAGCCCACCCATATATTGCAATGCAATCCTGAAAATTTCGCGGGTAAAATTTTCGCGGATCGGCGGCGATCTGCGAAAACAGTGAAATTTATACTCCTTAAAAATTTCTAGCTATATGGTATTGTGAAATCCCAGAGACTTCAAGATGCTCAGACGCATCTGGATAAAGCCCGAACCCAGAGGGAACACTATAACAAGCAATGTTCTGAGGCCAAGAGTAGCTTAGAATACCCCACCCAACCACCATCAACCATACACTACAGCTTCGACTATGCACAGCAGATACATTTCCCTTTTAACTCACAGCAACCGGGGCCGATTTTTATCAAAGCCCCTCGGAAATGTGGCTTATTTGGTGTTTTGTGTGAAGCGACATCTTCACAAGTCAACTACTTGATAGACGAGGCTGACGATGTCGGAGAAGGTGCAAATGCAACAATCAGCGTCCTCCACCATTATCTTCAGGCTCATGCAAGGAAGGTCAAGCACTTACAGCTCCATGCAGACAATTGTGTGGGACAAAATAAACAACATGGTGATTCAATATCTTGCGTGGAGAGTCATTGCTGGGCTCAACGAATCTGTGGAGTTGTCGTTCATGTTAGTTGGTCACACCAAGTTTGCCCCAGATTGTTTTTTTGGTTTGCTCTACAGAAAATCAATGGTCGACACAATGACAGATATCGTTCGAGTTGTTGAAGAATCATCCTATTCTGGATGTAATAAAGCACAACTTACCGTTGAGTTTTCCGGAAAACGACATGTCCGTTGGATTGATTGGCAGAGTTTCTTTCAGGAGTTCTTTAAGCCAGTTCCATGCATTACTAGCTTTCACCACTTTTCTACAACCAAATCAGAGCCTGGAGTTGTAACTATGAAGAAGTATGCCGATAGTCCTGAACAGAAAGTACCTATTTTCAAAAAAGACGTTGACGCCACGGTCTTAAGAGGCAGGCGACCCGGTTCTATTGTACCAAAAGGGCTGGATGCCAAAAGACAGTGGTACCTGTATGATGAGATCAGAGAATTTTGCTCTAACAATCTAGCAAAAGACATAACATGTCCATTGCCAGGCCTCCGAAAGAATCTCAAGCGAAGCGAAGGAAGAACGGACTCCGGAACACGCCCACGCATTTTTAATTAGTTACAGTTGCTATGGTGTGTTGAAACAAGCTATGTGTCTGAAAATTTTTCCACATTTTTCTGAGTAGTTAAAGTTCCTTTTAAGTGAAAAAAAAAAATGAAATTTCAAAATTTTTTCATAAGGACCCTTTTTGGCTTGCCAGGTCACAATTAGGTTATTAAAGCCCTCTCTGTGTTCTACCAGGCGTGGCCTTGGTAAGGAATGAGGTCAGAGATGGCTCTGACTTGTTGAAGGTCAGAGAAGGCTCTGACAATAATTATAATTATGTTTGTTGTAGAAGGTCAGAGATAGCTCTGACGATATATGTTTGTTCAAGAAGGTCACTGATGAGTTGGATTACAGGGGAGACCATATTATGTTCGTATGTGGGGGTATGCATGATGGGACACAGGGAAGAATCAGATGAGCATCAACACTTGACCACTTTTAAGTTATCATGCTTCGATAACCCATTCAGGGCACGCATACCCCTAACTCCACCACCACCCACCAATTTACAACCAGCATAGCTGGTGCTGTGTGTCGTGTCATAATGGGGTACAGTGAGGTAAACATATACAAGAATATATAAATATAATCATATGTGTGTCTTGATAGTTTCCCTACTGAAGAACTGTACACAGAGAATGAGAGGATAAACTTGGGGCACTGCATGCTTGCAATAGATTCCAAATAACGCCCACTTGAATATGGAAAGGGTCGTTAGACTAGCTAGCTTATGAATAATGCATGAGTTTAGAAATTAATGGCCACCATACGGAGAAAACGTTTTTCACTTTGTATCTAGCCACTCGATGAGAGATACAAAATACCAATGGCAAAAGCGATTAAAGACAAAGAAACCAAGTTTATTCGTTCAGGAATCAGCTTCTGAAAGCGAGTAGTCTCTATGAAAACTCTTGCCAACATAGAAGATGGAGAAAATTGGAGGTTTGGCATATTTTAGTTTCGTACTTTAGCGATGGTTTTTAGGCCGTGTTTTTGGGCTCATACGAGCTGAATAATAGCTTAAGAAGCCTTTTAGTGCCAAGTGCTCGGTTTTGCAGAGTTATTTGCATGAATATTTGTATTACACTAATGGGCCATCCGTGCCATTCCTATGTACCCAGTACTACCATACTAAGAATGAGTTTAAAATGCATACAATGAAAAATTCAAATACACAGTATTGTAACAAAGACTTCTTTCAGGCTCATTTTGGCAAAAGAGTGTTGTCAATCACTTCCCTGCTCCCACTTAGTGCATGAGTGGACTGTGTTGCATCCAAGCAAGAGTTTGCAGTAGGATTAGCAACTTTTTGACCACTGGGAGAAACACTCTGTCAGGACATATTGTTCTTTAACACCTGGAAGTGTTAGTAGGAATTCCACGACTTGTATAATGTATTTCACTGGATTTTTGTTCCACGAAATTGTTGAACACCTGTCATTTTCTGACCATTATGTTTGTGCACTCAATAGCATTAAAGGCTTCTCTGCAACGAAAACATAATCATTTGCTTCAACATGCACACTGTTCCCATTCAGACAAGTATGTGTGAAAGTCTTCAGACAGCCACTGTATACATACATTATAATTGCAAGTTCCAAAAGACACAAACTTTATAAGATATTCAGTATATGGTGCCAGGTTTCTTCAAGTGCTCTGCTGTGTTTCTCACATTGAGACAATCAAATCATCTGTCAAAAATGCACACAAACTTCTCAGTCTCACTCATTGCTGTATCCCCATAAATATTGGCTACTGATTCACTGAGCACATGATAACATGAGTAATGTATGTGTACTAAGCTGTGCAACATAATAATTATGTCATGCTCATTTGACTATAGAGCATAAAGTTAGTAAGACAGCAGTAATATACACAGTAGGCCATTTTCCTCAGTTTTAGTATCTGGATAAAGTGTAAAGCTTGAGTGAACATATTGTAGTTGTAAAGTGGGATAAACCTGGCTAGTGTTCGCCACAATATTAGTCAGAATTTTGTGGTAGGAGAGTTGCCTTAAGAGTTAGGAAAAATCCAAGTTTTGTGGCCTATGAAAAAAGGCAAGAAGGAATTATGGAATGTCTAGAAGGTTAGTTGATGTCAATTTTTTTGTTTCCTGTATTGTTTGCATCTAGCTCTATTGCACACATTCCTCAGATGCTACCACCCACTGCTACTGGCCCTGACACATCATCTCATGCAGTGACCACTAGTATTGCAGAGAATCCCTCTCAACAACGTAGGAAAACAGTCAATCAAAGAAATCTACTGCCTCAAATCATCTCAGGCAGAGATCACTAGTGGTATTTACACCAGCAACACTTACCAAGTCTGATGTCTGCCCAGTTAAGTCACTATTGGCATACTTATCCGGGGACTAAAGCAAGGCCCACTATTTTGCCATAATGATGGTACTTAAATTCATTAACTCGGAGCCAATTAGTCACAGGACTTAGAGAGGTGCTTACACAGGCTGGGTTGGACTGCTCAGGTCATTCTTACTACAGCAGCAGCAAAAGGTATTGAGGACTCTGCAATTCAGACTCTAGGAGGCTGGAAAAACGATTGCTATAAGACATACGTCTCAGCAGAACTGGCTTCATACTCTGATAGGCTAATCAAGGACCGGCCAGGAAAATCAAAATACACTTCAGTACCACGCAGTTCGCAGGCAGTTGTCTCACATCACATTAATTTGTTAACAGGTTCTTATAGGTACCTTACCACACATCTGTTTGTCATGTACATTGTCTTTATGTCACATTCGCCTGCTAATGTTCATTTGTCACCAGCTTAGGTTCCTGCCTAACACTCATGTTTTCATTCATGTTGCATTGTTCTGGTCATATCCACACTCAGTTTGCTATATACATGTATCGCTTCATGTTATATCTGTCTGACTATATACACATGAAGAGTTCTATCATCATTTGAACTGTTATTCCTATCTCAAATGATAATAGGTAGGCAGAGGAAGGTTTAAGGGAAGGGCTAGATACAGTATATAAAGGAATGTTTGGGGGGGATCACTGAAGGTGATAGCTCTGATTGTAGGGCCTCCCCCCAAACATCTCTTCAAGGCTTAATACTGTGAAAAATAACTGCAGGAAGCCCTCTCTGTGTTCTACCAGGCGTGGCCTTGGTAAGGAATGAGGTCAGAGATGGCTCTGATGATATATGTTTGTTGAAGGTCAGAGATGGCTCTGTTATAATTATGTTAAGGTCACTGACGATAATATATGTTTGTTCAAGAAGGTCAGAAATGGCTCTGATGAGTTGGATTACAGGGGAGACCATATATATGTTCGTAAGTGGGGTATGCATGATGGGACACTGGGAAGAATCAGACGAGCGTCAACACTTGACCACTATTTAGTTATCATGCTTCAATAACCCATTCAGGGCATGCATACCCCTAACTCCACCACCACCCACATAGCTGGTGCTGTGTGTCATGTCATAATGAGGTACAGTGAGGTAAACAAAAACAATAATATATAAATATAATCATATGTGTATCTTGTTATCTAAAGATAATTTTCCTACTGAAGAACTGAACACAGAGAACGAGAGGATAGGACAGAACCAGAACTTGGGGCACTGCATGCTTGTAATAGATTCCAAATAACGCCCGTTTGAATATGGAAAGGATCAGTAGACTAGCTAGCTAATGCATGAGTTTAGAAATTAATGGCCGCCATATGGAGAAGGCGTTTTTCACTTTGTATCTAGCGACTCAATGAGAGATACAAAATACCAGTGGCAAAAGCGATTGAAGACAAGTTTATTCCTTCAAGAATCAGCTTCTGAAAGCGAGTAGTCTCTATGAAAACTCTTGCCAACATAGAAGAAGATGGAGAAAATTGGAGGTTTGGCATATTTTAGTTTGGTACTTTAGCGATGGTTTTAGGCTGAGTTTTTGGGCTCATTAGAAAGAGAAAGAGCTGAATAATAGCTTAAAAGGCCTTTTAGTGCCAAGCGCTCGGTTTTGCAGAGTTATTTGCATGATTATTTGTATTGCGCTAATGGGCCATCCGTGCCATTCCTATATACTCAGTACTACCTTACTGGGAATGAGTTTAAAATGCATACAATGAAAAATTCAAATACACAACAATGTTTGAAGGAATTATGGACTGATTGAACATATTGGCTGGTGTTTGCCACTTGTGGTAGGAGAGTTGCCTGAAGAGCCAGGAAAAATCCAAGTTTTGTGGCCTATGAAAAAAAGGCAAGAAGGAATTATGGAATGCCTATCTTGTTGAAGGTTAGTTGATGTCAAATTACTTTGTTTCCTGTATTGTTTGCATATGTTGCACACATTCCTCAGATGCTACTACTAGCCCTGACACATCATCTCATGCAGTGACCACTAGTGTTGCAGAGAATCCCTCTCAACAACGTAGGAAAACAGTCAATCAAAGAAATCTACTGCCTCAAATCATCTTAGGCAGATATCACTAGTGATATTTACACCAGCAACACTAATATTACTCCACCCTCCCAGACAATGGCTACCAAGAAGACTCTGAGTTCACCCTCCCAGACAATGGCTACCAAGAAGACTCCGACTCCACCCTACCAGACAATGGCTACCAAGAAGACTCCGACTTCACCCTGCCAGACAATGGCTACCAAGAAGACTCCGACTTCACCCTCCCAGACAATGGCTACCAAGAAGACTCCGACTTCATCCTGCCAGACAATAGCTACCAAGAAGACTCCGACTTCACTCTCCCAGACAATGGCTACCAAGAATACTCCGACTTCACCCTCCCAGACAATGGCTACCAAGAAGACTCCGACTCCACCCTACCAGCCTAGCCAAACACTAAGGAAAGAGGGGCTAATCGGGCATGAAGAGGGCTACCAAACCGGACACAAAGAGGGCTAGAAACCATGAACACCCATTGCGGCCGGAAAACGATGTAGTCTTACAATACAGAGACAGACTCAACTTACATATGACCTTTCAAGGTGCTTTCTTTATACTGCAACTATAATCACTCATGGTTTTTGTATGAATTTAAAACTGGTACAAATTGAATAAGAATAAAAAGCTTTCGGATAATGTATATATAGATCACCATGTTTGAAGGATACAACGTTGGTTCAATTTAAAACCTCTGTGCAATTCCTATGGGCACACCATCACATTGGCTTATGACTACGTTTGGCAAAACATATCATTCGAATGCTCTTAATAATCGCAATCGTGCAGGTCCCATGGCTAGTGCCATATTATCTCTCAAATGTTAAATAATATACTGATGACATGCTTTATTCCCAGTACTGGGTACATAGGAACGGCACGGATGGCCCATTAGCGCAATACAAATATTCACGCTAAGTAACTCTGCAAAAAATGAGCACTTGACACTAAACAACGCTACTTCTTAGCTCATTCTCTTTCTAACAAGCCCAAAAACATGGCCTAAAACCATTGCTTAAGTACCAAACTAAAATGTGCCAAACCTCCAAAACCTCCAATTTTCTCCATCTTCTTCTATCTTGATACGACTTTTCTCAAAAAGCGCTCACTTTCAGAAGCTGATTCTTGAACAAAATATACGTGGTTTCTTTGTCTTCAGGTCCTTTTGGCATCGTTTTTTCATGTCTCTCATTGAGTCGCTAGATACAAGGCAAAAAGGGCCTTCTTCATATGGCAGCCATTCATTTCTATACTCATTAAGTGTGGGTTATTTGTAATATTTACTGCCCTGCCAGTTTGCTGTTTTATGTGAAGATTTTTGGTTGTGCTGAAGTCTCCTTCCAGTCTTAAATATTTAGGAGGTGATCATTAATAGACTACTTTGTTACATAGTTATCATTATAAGAAGATGACCAAAGCAAGTAAGTTTTGTAGCCCAGCCTCCTGACTTGGTTCACTGTGACTCAAGTTTTATACTGATAGCATAAATTGTATAATATCCATGCTGATAGTGTACAAGTAACTACCATATACACAAAAACTCAACTGTGATGTAGAATTATGAAAAAATGAGAACAAACAAGTGAAAAAAAACATTGGAAATGTAATGAGACATAGGAATGGCCAAATCATAAAAAAGAAAGTAAACAAGATGGAATGGCTGTTTTAGGGCGTAAAGAATTATTCCTATGGGCAAGATGAGGGACTCAACATGGGAAGAGAGTACTACATGCAGCCCACATAGGAATGATTCTGTAAAACAGCTAGACATTTCATCTTGTTT
Organism: Tethya wilhelma; assembly: GCA_964030475.1. Lineage (NCBI taxonomy): Eukaryota > Metazoa > Porifera > Demospongiae > Tethyida > Tethyidae > Tethya > Tethya wilhelma. Next base: position 3,744,567 of record CAXIPT010000004.1, on the reverse strand, counting down.
GCTTTATGATGATTTGGCCATTCCTATGTCTCATTACATTTCCAATGTTTTTTTCACTTGTAACTATAATCATTCAATGGTTTATCAGCAAAAACGGAAAATACTTTACTTCTTTGATCTATTTTCTGTAATAATAATTACTGCAACAGTAATTAGTTCATTTTGAATGTTACTTACGCATTACGTAGACCAATCTGAAAATGATCCTTCAATGTATTATCACCACTTTCCACTCGAAAGCCAGGGTATAACGATTTGTCATTGCCACACAATGTAACATTCTGTCTTCTGCAAATAATTATAATAGCCTTTGATAATAGAGTGTATGTACGTAACTTCTTTCAATTTCCTGCAATTTGGGTAGCCAATGCAGTTCGATCATATTTTTGATGTACGTATTCGATTTAAATTGCGAAAATGAAAATGAAACAATAGTTGTCGACTTGGCTACACAAAAAAACATACTTTTGTTAATACAGGAATGAATATTCATTTTAAGAGTCTATTTTTTTCTTAGCTAGTACATTTTAATAATAGATCTGCCCAGAAATTAGGGTAAGGAGAAATAATGGCATATATAATTAGGTGTGCAATATTTAGAAATAGCATATTCTCTCTATTTCTCCCCGTTGTCCCAAAGAAAGTGTAATATTTCTGTCTGTGAGAGAGCCTGAATTTTCTTGGCATATCTGGAGAATAATACAAATTATTAGTATAAAATAAAGTCTATTGTATATAAAAGGATATCCACAATAGTACTATTAGTATCTTTCTCTAAGGCTACAGGTACAGAAAGTTTACCTACACATTAGTACAAGTACCCTCGGTATACAGTCATGTTTAGTACCATTAAATTTTTATGCCTAATGGCCCACTGAATTCAGCTAATAGAGTTAGAAAGGCAGGGGATAAATGTACGAAAGATAGAGGTACAGAAAGCTACTCTTAAATGGTAATATACTTCTGTTCTACAAATATTTTGTCCAAACAACAGATGATTTTACAATTTTTCCAATTAATACACATTCATATGACATGGGCAACTACTAAACAGAACGACGACTACTATTTCGCCCTGTAAATGCAACTTATTTAGCACAATTTGTCCTCTTCTTTAGTCTTGAGCTGGCTTAGCATAAATTTTTTTCTTGCGCTTTCATGGTAGCTGCTTATATCAGATCTCAGATCTACAACCTGGAGTGCCCGCCCACTTTGTATTGAATGATACTAAATTTCGCGTGGCATTTCCAATCCCGGTCACGTATCTATGGTACAGTGGCGTAGCCAGGATTTTAGAAAAGAGGGAGTAATCCGAAAATTTTGCGCGACTGGAAACCACACCCACTTAATTAGCTAATTTTAGCCCCTCCCATTCATTAAATTGAACCGCAGTACGCGCTCGCTAGATCGAACGCTCTCTAAAGTTTTGTAGCAGCAAAAAGAAAGCTTTTAAAAGTTGAATTCTGGCCAAAGATGACTGTTAAGCAGCGTTGCTAAAGTAAGTGCACGAAAGAATAGCGCATTATAATACCAAAGCGTAAATTTCGCAACTGAAAAAAGGTGGGGCAAATGCCCCTCTAGCCCCCCCTGGCTACGCCACTGATGGTATGATGTATATACCCCACTTCATGCAATCATTATCATTACACTAGCTAAGTTTCATTGAGTTTTAAAAAATGGAGATTAAATCAAGTTATCTTGTGTACACATACATACGTACATACATATGGTATTACACAATGTGATGTACTTTTTCAGAGAAGAAATCATACACATCATCAATATCATTTAGAAAAAGGAATATTTGGTGGAACAAGGATGGACACTAATTTTTGGTTTTTGTATTGGAGATGGTTTACCATAGAATTACGGCCATGCTTGAAATTTCTTCCATCTGGTATAAACTCTTTTAGCGGTCTCTTCTTAGAAGTCTACAGATTCAATGATACCATAATCTCCAGCAGAATTAAGACCTCTGAGATACCAGTTTACTGATCAAGATCAGAATAGCTTCTTATACAGTAATGCTCAAGTCCTCTACGTTTGAACTTGAACTTCCCTGCTAGCCATAGCCCACCATCAAAGACTAATTTGTCAAATATCATTTCGATTCCTGCAACAGGAGAGGACTTACGTCCATGTTTAATACTTAATGAAAGTTCTTTGAAAAAGGACCAGTGTATGGTACATCATAGACTCTTAGTCTTGGGTTGTCCTTAGCTCAGTTTCATCCTTGTATTCATATTCATCTGATGAATAGCCTATATAGTGAACCTGGACATGACAGGGATTCTGGGAGTCTCTCTCAACAATTTCCACCGAGTAAAGCTATGAGTTTTTTTTTCTTCTTTGGCCTCTCAGGCGGCAACGTGTAGTACAAAAAAGTGCTTGTAGTCCACGCACTGCTTTTCTCCAGCTCTCAAACATGTTGCCATGCTAGCTAGCTGCTTAGTACCATGGTACGCGCGTTGGCCTTCCCTGATCATGACGTCACTGATGATGTCATACGTGCGATTTTTCAATTTTTTTTAGCTTCAAATTTCCTATTCATCATTGAAAAGTTTTGTAATAGGATTTTACACACAAAAAAATACAATCTGTGTATGCTTTGAAAGCTCATTTTATGGTGGTTGTAATTAAACAAGTTCCATTTTCATACAACAAACCATTGACTGGTAATAGTTAAAAATATGTAGTGAATATAAGAAAAGCATCTTAAAGCACCTTGTGTTTATCTAAGAGTAAGAAGGTCATATGGAAATGTAACTCTTACTATTACATTCAGTGTGATAAGAGCAATCAAATGATATCCATTTTTATCTTTTGCTAAATGTAAGCCAAACTAGCTCTTCACGTATAAGTGCTTAATATCAGTGTGATTGTGTGCCAATGGGAATCGTACTGGGGTTATATATTAAGATTTTATGATTGTGTGCCGATGGGAATCGTACTGGGGTTATATTGAACTAACTCTGTATCATAAGATTTTACCCAAGAAAATACAATCTATGTCTATAGCTCATTTTATGGTGGTTACAATGAAACAAGTTCCATTTTCATACAAAAAAACATTGACTGATAAGTTAAAAAATATGTAGTGAATTAAAGCACTTTGTGAGTAAGAAGGTTATATGGAAATGTAACCCTTACTATTGCATTCAGAGCAATCAAATGATATCCATTTTGTTATTTTTTGCTAAATGTAGTGAAATTAGCTCTTCACCTATAAGTGCTGAATAATGCTGATTGTGGAATTGTACACTGGTTATATCAATTGAATGAACTTTGTATCCTTTGAAAAGTGGCAATCTATATAATATTTAAAAGCTCATTTTATGGTAGTTACAATGAAACAAGTTTCATTTTCATACAGCAAACCATTGACTGATAATAGTTAAAAATATGTAGTGAATATAAGAAAAGCACCTTAAAGCACCTTGTGTTTACCTGAGAGTAGGAAGGTCATATGAAAAAATAACCCTTACTATTGCATTTAGTGTGATAAGAGCAATCAAATGATATCCATTTTGTTATCTTTTGCTAAATGTTAACCAAGTTAGCTCTCAAATTAACTCTTCACCTATAAGTGCTGAATAATTATAACTGATATGTGTGATTGTGTGCCAATGGGAATCGTACTGGGGTTATATATGGAACTAACTCTGTCATAAGATTTTTCCCAAAAATATACAATCTATGTATCATTTGAAAGCTCATTTTATGGTGGTTACAATGAAACAAGTTTCATTTTCATACAACAAACCATTGACTGATAATAGTTTAAAATATGTACTGAATATAAGAAAAGCACCTTAAAGTACCTTGTGTTTAGGAAGGTCATATGGAAATGTAACCTTACTATTGCACACTGTGTGATAAGAGCAATCAAATTATATCCATTTTGTTATCTTTTGCTAAATGTAAGCGAAATTAGTTCTTCACCTATAAGTGCTGAATAATGCTGATTGTGGAATTGTACAGGGGTTTTGAATTGAATGAACTTTGTGATTTACCAAAAAAGTGGCAATCTATATAAAATTTGAAAGCTCATTTTTTTGGTGGTTACAATGAAACAAGTTCACGGCAACTGTTATGCAGGACACTCCTTCCCTGCTGGAAATTTTTTCTCTCAGTTTAGTTTCTTTCAAGCTCTTGTTTCTTCTCCGCGTTCCTAAGCAGTGATGAATCCTCCGGCTCCACCCACTTCCGCTGGGACTGGTTCTGGAGCTGGCATTAGCGACGTACAGTTGCAGCAGGTTATTGCGGCCATGAGGCAAGGCATGCGGACGGAGGTAGACTCCCTCAAACGTGAGCTCACAGCAGAAAGGAGTGCTGCAGACGAGCGGCTGTTAAAGAAGATGAAACTGGAGAAGCAACCATCTTTTAAGAGGAAGGCCAATGAGAAGTAGTTCAGGTTCAATTTGGAGATCAAGGACAAGTTGGAGGAGGCTTCTTCATCCCTCAGCAAGCTGGAGTCGACTGCCGGTGAAATGACTGCAGCGCTGGACGCCATTAAAAAAGGTATTAAGCTGATAGACAATCGTCAGAATTAGAATGGCTGATAGGTGGTGGGCCACGGTGGAATGAGTTGGCAGAGAACGAGGAAGATGAGAAGCATATGTTCAGAGCGGAAGCGAGGAAACTTAAAGCACAGAAAAATGCGAAGAACAAGAAAGTGGCCAAAGTGCTTTTAAGTAGCCTAGTTTCAAGCCTCAGGGTGGCTTGGCTTCAGCTTATTTTCCACCAACTGTTGGTGCTGGTAGTATGGCTCATGGGGCTCAGCTGTTTAACCTCGCTGCTTCCCAGCTTGTGACAAGATGGCCTGCTGGTCCCAGTGTCGCGTCGTTTCTTTGTTTTAATTGTGGCAAGCCCGGCCACTTCCGCAAAGCATGTCCACTGCTTATTGGCCTGGGAAGTAAATGATGGCTATCAGTAGTTCAGTTAATACTGTATTAATTGAATTGTTATTCTTGTCACAGTGCTGTTTGGTTCTTATTTCCTCCTTGTTTAATTACTAGGAGTACACATTGTGCAAAATAGTGCCTCGTGCTAGCTTTGCATTCACCACTTGACAATGTGCATGCAGTATTGATATAATTATTATGATGATGATGCAGTGAGCAATCATAGTGTTATGAATCACTACGTCAGTGATTTGTGCATATAATCATAGATATACATGTCATAAAAATTTGCGTGTAATATGCAGACACAAAAAGACCTGTCATATACCACTGAGCTAGAAGAGCGGAAGACCACTTGATCAGGCTGAGGTACTCAAAGTAACCAAGCTGCTAGGTGACTTTGCCAGTCAATGAGAAATACATGTACATAGCAGCTATCAGCCATTACATGTTCCAACAGTGAACCTCAGATCACTGACAGCCAGGCCATGATCTTGAATAATTATTGTTGATAATTATCAGCTGTTTCTCTCTAGTATATATAGGAGCCTTCTTTGCCTTCTGGCTGCTACTCTTGCACAAAAAGAGACTCTTGCTCACTAAAAGCAAAGATAAGCATAGACTCGCGGGCGCATGTTGAGCTATAGCTACTAAGTAACGATCTTTACCAGGAAAAAATTGCATTCTAAGATGACGTGACGTCACGTTAGAACTAATTGCATTCTTAAAGCGTGACAGGACATACATATATATATATATAAAACGCTTGCTGGCAAACTGAGCCTTACGTCGCGATTAGATGCCTCGCGCTAAGGCGCTCGGCAATTATGCTGTTGATTTTATGGTGTTTGTGTGCTCAGTCTGTCATGTTGTTCTTACATAATAGCATGCTTGTGTTTTATGTGCTTGCATGCTCCCAAGTTTTGCAGGCTTGCCATTGTAGGTTCAGTTTTTGATAGTGTTTTTTCTACTGTCCAGATCTCCTCATGCCTTTTGCATTCAACCTGCTTCTCTGTGACGAGCCTGTTGAGCCTGAGCTGTTGCCTGTGCCTCTTGTTTGTCCAGAACCTATTCAGAGCAGTTCTGCTGGCTCAGTACCTTTTGTTAAAGGGCGTGCGCTCGGAGTTTTGGAAGACTGAGTTGTGTGCTTCCCAGTTTGTGCTAGACATTGTCACAGAAGGTTATCGGCTGCTGTTTGTTAGATTCTCAAGCCTGTGGTGGCCGATAATCACCGATCTGCATTGGTCAATGCTGATTTTGTTGTAGACGCCATTGATGAGTTGCTTGCATCCTCATGCGTTCAGCGTTCTGTGTTGCTGCCTATTGTCTGTAGCCCACTGCAAGTTGTTTTCAATGCCAAAGGGAAACGTCGGCTTGTTATTGATATATTAACCAGTACTTACTGCTGCAGAAGTTTAAGTATGAGGGCCTGGAGCTGATTCCTTCTATGTTTGAGCAAGGGGATTGGGCATTTTCTTTTGACCTAAAGTCAGGCTATCACCATGTTGTTTGCATTCTTTTTACGATTTAGTCATTCCTGTGTCTCATTACATTTACAATGTTGCTTGTTATCATTTTTCCATGATTCTACAAATCACGTTTGAGTTTGTGTGTGTAGCTAGTTACTGAGCTAGTAGTCTGGCTTGCCAGACTACTGAGCCAGCGGGCTGCTGAGCAAGTTGTGTAGCCTGCTTGAAACTGAAGTGAAACACGCATCTCAGTCATTTGGTGGCAGGAGCTGTATTATGAGATTTACTTGCCTTTTTATTCCCAGTACGGTAGTACTGGGTACTTGGGGATGATTAGCGCAATAAAATATTCACACGAATAACTGCAAAAACTGAGCGCTTGACACTAAAAGGCTTCTCTAGCTACTATTTAGCTCTTTCTCTTTCTAATGAGCCCAAAAACATGGCCTAAAACCATCGCTGAAATACCAAACTAAAATATGCCAAACCTCCACCTTCTTCTATCTTCTCACGCCTTATCTTAAAGCTGGTTCTTGAATGAACAAACTTGGTTTCTTTGTCTTCAATCATTGGTTTTTTGTGTCTCTCATTGAGTCGCTAGATACAAGGCGAAAAGCGCCTTCCCCATATGGCGGCCATTAATTTCTAAACTCATGCATTATTCATAAGCTAGCTTAACTGTTGCAAACATGCACTGCCCCAAGTTCTGTCCTTGAGTTATTCAGTAGGGAAGTTTTCTGTAGCTAACAAGACACACATATAATTGATATAAATCACATTCAGCTTGGTATTTCAGAGTTTCAGCTGTAGTGTCATTCCTGTGTCTACAAGCTAGGGATATGAACATAGGTGACACAGTGAAATGAACTGCCTCAATCTGACAACCATTTCTATCTTGTTTGCTCACTTTTTTACGATTTGGCCATTCCTATGTTTGCGCATTTAATTCCAAATAACACACACTTTTGTGTGTGGAAAGGGTCGTCAATCTGAGAAAAGCTGAGCCAAGATAGAAGAAGAACATGGAGAAAATTGGAGGTTTGGCACATGTTTGTGTTTGTTACTTTAACAATGGATTTAGGCCATGTTTTTGGGCTCATTAGAAAGAGAAAGAGGTAAATAATAACTTAAGAAGCCTAAGCGCTCAGTTTTTGCAGTTATTTGTGTACCCAGTACTACCGTACTTGGAATGAAAGGGCAACAACCCTTGGTGCGATAGCAATATGCAGTATATGATAAATGATGCATGGTCACAATGACACATCCTGAGCTACCATGCATCGTGTGAGCTTGAGGACACCAAACATACAATGATAGGCTACAGAGACAATCTACAACCAATATGGTCACTAGTGATGAACTTATTAGCTATCTTTGTTTGCAAGATATAGCTCTGAAACAGTGATGTGACTATAAAACCAGATCACCTTTCATGGACAACTTGAGTTTCAACAAAAAATTGCTTACAATATACCAAAGCAGCATGCTTAAGAAGTCTATATTGCTTGCTAATTTAGTACCTGAGTAAGTCAGCAGCCCCTCAGCTCTTTCTGTCAACTGTGTCATGAGAAACATTCATCTAGTCTTGTAGTCAATTCTAAATAATGCACACTAACAAATAGGTGTGATTGGCAGGTGTGGCCACGAAGCTTAGCGCTCAGAGAGGCTGAAAAGCTTCAGATCTCAAGAACTACAGGTTGCGGTGTAAAATGCCACGTTTCGATTATTTTACCTTGGTATGCAGCTTTTAAAGACTGCATGGAGCTGCCATTCTTGAGATACAGTTGGAACACACACACACAAACACACACATACACACACACAGACAAAACGACTACCATAACCCTTGCTGTGCATGTGCACCAAGGCTTAATTCCCAGTACGGTAGTACTGGGTACACAGGAATGGCACGGATGCCCCATTAGCGCAATACAAACCATTCAAGCAAATAACTGCAAAAACTCAGCACTTGGCACTAAAAGGCCTCTCAAGCTGCTATTCAGCTCATTCTCTTTCTAACAAGCCTAAAAACATGGCCTAAAACCATTGCTTAAGTAAGTACCAAACCAAACCTCCAATTTTCTCTATCATCTTCATCTTTATCTTCTTCTTCTTCTTCTATGTTGGCAAGGCTTTTCTCAGAGACCGCTCGCTTTCAGAAGTTGATTTTTAAACGAATAAACTTGGTATCATTGTCTTCAGTCGCTTTTGGCAACGTCTTTTCATGTCTCTCGTCCAGGATATAAGACAGAAAGCGCCTTCTCCATATGGCAGCCATTAATTTCTAAATTCATGCATTATTCATGAATACTTCACTTGGGATTTCAACTTGACGACCCTTTCCACATAGGCAAGTGTGCGTTATTTGGAATCCACAGCTTACCTGAACTCTACCTTTCTTCAAAAACTATCTTGCTACTATTGAATAAGCAACTTAGCACCAAAGTTTTGTGATGCCACTGCTCCGCCTGCAGTGATGCCATGTCCTGCAAATTCAGTAAGCTAGCAGGACATGTAACGTCACACATCATGCATGTTAAGTTGGACACACACACTGATACACACGGCACAAACTCACTGAGATAATTATGAAAAAATGAGAGCAAACAAGAATAAAAAACATTGAAAATGTAATGAGACACAGGAATGGCCAAATCATAGGAATGGCTGTTAGAGTGTGTAAAGAATTCTTCCTGTGGGCGAAATGAAGGACTTGACCCACTATTACATGCAGCCCATAGAAGGATTCTGCACGCACTCTAACAGCCATTCCACTTGTTTGCTTTCTTTTTTTTGAATTAGCCATTCCTGTGTCTCATTACATTTGGAACTGGTACCAGTATGAAGTGAGGTTAAATAATATATATATAGCTTTTGTTTTTTGGGGTAAACTCTGATAGTACAGAGTTGGTTCAATTTATAACCCCTGTACAATTCCTAGGAGCACACAATCTCACTCATAAATTTTGGCACAGCATTTTTAAATAATTGTACCTTTGATTGATGTAACCGGTATAAAATGAGCTTTAAAATGATAGATTGCCACTTTCAGACCTGCCGACCTGCCAACTGTCACTCATCACGCATCACGCGTCACGCGTGGAAATGCAGGTATTTTTTAACCTCCATGCATCCATGGATGCATCTGTGTAGCTCCACAAACTCACATAGATTACTATGATGACCTTAGACCTGACCTTTAGCTAGTCATGTGACAAAGTTGGCCACGTGCACGCAGAAATTGAATGTAAACCTTAAACTTGACTATTGTAACCAATATAAAATTAGCTTTCAAATGATTATTGATTGTGGGTAACTATGTGATGATACAGAGTTAGTCCAATTTACAATTCCTATGGGCACACAATCACACTCATATTCAGCACTTATGGCTTAAGAGCTAATAATTTGGGCTTACGTTTAACAAAATGGATATCATTTGAATGCTCTTATTGCACTGAATGCAATTGCGCAGGTCCCATTACAATATGTCATCCTAGTCTTAAGTATATGCAAGGTGCTTTCTTTGTACTGATTGCATATTTTTAAATTTAACCCTTAATGGTTTGTTGCATGAGAATGGAACTTGTATCAATGTAACCAGCATGAAATGAGCTTTTGAATGATATATAGATAGCTATAATTTTGGAAAATCAAAGTATACAAAGTTCGTTCAAGTCATAACTCTTGTACAATTCCTATGGGCACACAGTCAGTGAATGGAAGTGGCCAAGTCGTTGTTTGGTCAAAATCGCTCAAAATGTACAACTGCCTGTCTGTACACTAGTGCTCCTGTAGAATAACTCATTTGCATTTACAAAAATCAACCTTTGATTGAATCCGGTCAACTGCAATCATGCTAGGGATGTAGGGTTGTTGGATCATACTAGCCATGTTTTACTCTACAATTTAAACACCAACATTTGCCTACGGGGCAAAAGGGGTCATTTAGACAAGCCTACTTGTATGATATAAATACTCCTATTGGTCTAACATGGCCCCTTGTAACTCCACAAAGTATACTGGCTAGTATTAGTTGAAAGTGGCCATAAACAAAATCATGTATAAAATTTTATTATTCCCAGTATGGTAGTACTGGGTACACAGGGATGGCCCATTAGCCCAATACAAATATTCACGCGAATAACTCTGCCAAAACTGAGCGCCTAGCACTAAAAGGCTTCTTAAGCTACTATTTAGCTCTTTCCCTTTAAAACATGGCCTAAAACCATCGCTAAAGTAACAAACTACAATTTGCCAATCCTCCGATTTTCTCCATCTTTTTCTCGTTATTCTTTTTCTATCTTCTCACGCAATATCTCAAAGACCATTCACTTTTAGAAGCTGATTCTTGAACAAATGAAGTTGTCTTCAATCACTTTTGCCATCGGTTTTTAGCGCCTCTCATTGAACAGCTAGATACAAGGCCAAAAGCGCCTCCTTCATATGGCCGCCATTAATTTCTATTCTTATGCATAATTCATTAGCTTCTAGAAAATTCGAATTGACAACCCTTTCCACACACAAAAGTGTGCGTTATTTGGAATTAAATACAAGTTGCCTGGAACTATTTTGTGATACCTGGATGCTCTTGCTCTTCTTAAGAGATGAATCAGGACTTTGATTAAAGGCAAGTAAATCTTGTGATACAGCTCCTGCCTCCAAATGACTGAGATGTGGAGATGTGTGTTTCACTTCAGTATCAAGCAGGCTACACAACTTACTCAGCAGCCCGCTGTTCAGTAGTCTGGCTTGCCAGACTACTAGCTTAGTTGCTAGCTACACATACCAACTCAAATGTGATTTGTAGAATTATGGGAAAATGAGAACAAACAAGTAAAAAGAAACATTGGAAATGTAATGAGACACAGGAATGGCTAAATCGTAAAAAGAACGCAAACAAGATGGAATGGCTGTTANGGAGTGTAACAGAATGTTAACTTACGGGCCCTTTCCCTTCATAAGTGGGTTGGTTGGTGCATGCGCACTAAGGAATTCTGAGCACATGCTCTCCTTGACCTTTCTTTGGAGCTGGCTTTCTTCAAGTCTTTTGCTACTCATGCAAAAAATTCTAGCCCAGAACAAGGAGAACCTCCCGTCGACTTGAGGGAAGATGGTGGTGGACAGAAGGGTCGTCAAGGAAGTGCTCCTGGAGATGTTAAACTGCATTCCTTCAATCCAGGCGCTAATCCCCCAGGACCTACTGTCTCCACCCGAGGATACCACGCAACACGAGAATCAGCAGGAAGAGCAAGAACAAGACAAGCAGCAGGATACTCTCAGGGTGAGCTCAAAGTTTGGCAAAAATAGTGTGTAATAAGAAAGGTTAATTTTAATTTTGCTAAAATTATACTGAATTATATAATTGTGCTTGAAATTATCACGGGGACAATCACGTGCTTGTGCGCTATGCTCTTGTGCAGCAATCAATACACAAGTCAAGAGCTCTACAGATGTCTCCCTGACATTACACGCAATGTATAGGATAAGTGCAACTGCAAACTTAGGTAGACACATACTATCGGAATACTGAGCTCTTCTTGGGCTGCAATCTCTCACATCAGGCCCCTCTCAGTTCTCTCTTGACACCACTCTAACTTCACTGCTGCCCACCCAAGGCCCTTCAAAGAAGTCAGTGAATATAGGCCCAACCTCACCTCCAATACCTCAAAAGTTGGCCGAAAAAATCTGGGATGGGCAATATGGTTGGGAAGCAATGCTCAGCTCACATGCATCCTGATAGACAATTTGCAGACTTTCTGGTTAGAGGAATATCTGAAGGATTCCGAATCGGCTTCCATAGAGAGCACCACCTAGTGAAATGAAATCGTCCATCACAAATCCACGACCGGTTCAAGACTTCCTGGATACAGCAAATCGGGTAATAGGACCCCTACCACTACTACCTCAGGTTCAAACCAGTTGGTTAGGGGTGATCACTAAGCGAGGTCAACCCAGCAAATGGAAACTGATTCTCGATCTCTCTAGCTCAGATTTCCATAACGTAAATGACGGCATTAGTTGAGACTGGTGTTCTATGTGGTATGCTAACATCAATGATGCGGTGGCCAAGATTCTGGAACTAGAATAAGATACTTTGCTAGCAAAAATTGACATAGAATCAGCTTACCAGAATGTCCCTGTTCATCCAATTTATTGGTTCTGCCTGGACATGCGCTGGCAAGGCAATTTAGTTATTTTTTGGACACAGTCTCACCTTTTGGTTGAGGTCGGCACCCAAATTGTTCTCTGCCATTGCAGACGCCTTAGAATGGATAGTGCTGAGGAAGGGTGTCTCATTCCTACTTTATTACCTTCATGACTTCTTCACAATGGGAAAGGCATGAATGCCACCTCAACCTGGATCTCTTGATTGAGATCTGTTAGGCCTTCCAGTAAGGATCCAAAAGATCGAGGGACCATCACTAATACTTATTTTTTCTGGAAATTCTCCTTGATACCCACAAGATACAACTTAGACTCCCCGAAGACAAAATCCAAGAGATCAAGCAATTGATTGTTCTATGGTTCGAGAAGAAGTCGGCAAGAAAGAGAGAGGTACTTTCATTGATCGGGAAACTAGCTCACGCAGCTAAAATTGTCCGCCCAGGGAGAACATTTATACAACGGATGATTGAAACTTCTCAGAAGGCAAAGTAGCCAGATTATTGGATAAGACTTGACCAAGAGTTTAGGTCCGACATTGCCTGGTGGCACTGTTTTCTACAAGCATGGAACAGTTTGAGTATGATGCAGAATATCTCGACACTCTGGTCTCCAGAAGCAACTGACGCTTTGGGACAGTAGGGCATGCTGGAACGAATGTGTTAATCCTGGATTCTGGAACAGCATGTGGTTACATAATGTCAAAGAACTACTACCCATCATTCTAGCTATAGCTGAACACACTATGCTGTTTCTCGTAATCTTATGCAGGTTTTCTTCTCGAACAACCCCAACACCAACAAGAACCCAACTCCAATCCCCTCAGTTATGGCACATACTAGTAGAGAACCAACCAGACTAGCTATCAGAAGATTGGAGGAAGTCACTGGTGTCCCAAGACAGAGCTCTTTCTGCAAAAAATTTAACCTGACTCCCATCCAAACAGCAGCTGATACTGTGATACTGTATACAGTAGATCTGTCTCGACGACTCTCATATTCAACTATCAGGAGCTACCTGTCGGCGGTTCGATTTATGCTCATTTCTCAAGGTCAGGAAGATCCGTTTAAGGCCAAATTACAGTTAGATCTGTTGCTAAGAAGTACTTACTAACTTAAACCTCCAGGCCAAGATAAAAGATTGCCCATCACACCATTCATTCTACTGAAGTTTTAATGAACATCCTCACTGTTTGGAGAATCGCCTACTTTGGGCTATGGGATTCTTTGGGTTCCTCAGATCTGGAGAGTTCACAACGCCGTCAAACTCATTCGACCCTAACTGGCACCATATATGTAAATGACATTTCTGTTGATAACTCCCAGAATCCAACCATGGTCTATCTTCGAATAAAAGCTTCTAAGACAGATCAAATACAGAAAGGCACCACGATAGTCCTCGGCAAAACCAAGTCTGATGTCTGCCCAGTTAAGTCACTATTGGCATACTTATCCGGGGACTAAAGCAAGGCCCACTATTTTGCCATAATGATGGTACTTAAATTCATTAACTCGGAGCCAATTAGTCACAGGACTTAGAGAGGTGCTTACACAGGCTGGGTTGGACTGCTCAGGTCATTCTTACTACAGCAGCAGCAAAAGGTATTGAGGACTCTGCAATTCAGACTCTAGGAGGCTGGAAAAACGATTGCTATAAGACATACGTCTCAGCAGAACTGGCTTCATACTCTGATAGGCTAATCAAGGACCGGCCAGGAAAATCAAAATACACTTCAGTACCACGCAGTTCGCAGGCAGTTGTCTCACATCACATTAATTTGTTAACAGGTTCTTATAGGTACCTTACCACACATCTGTTTGTCATGTACATTGTCTTTATGTCACATTCGCCTGCTAATGTTCATTTGTCACCAGCTTAGGTTCCTGCCTAACACTCATGTTTTCATTCATGTTGCATTGTTCTGGTCATATCCACACTCAGTTTGCTATATACATGTATCGCTTCATGTTATATCTGTCTGACTATATACACATGAAGAGTTCTATCATCATTTGAACTGTTATTCCTATCTCAAATGATAATAGGTAGGCAGAGGAAGGTTTAAGGGAAGGGCTAGATACAGTATATAAAGGAATGTTTGGGGGGGATCACTGAAGGTGATAGCTCTGATTGTAGGGCCTCCCCCCAAACATCTCTTCAAGGCTTAATACTGTGAAAAATAACTGCAGGAAGCCCTCTCTGTGTTCTACCAGGCGTGGCCTTGGTAAGGAATGAGGTCAGAGATGGCTCTGATGATATATGTTTGTTGAAGGTCAGAGATGGCTCTGTTATAATTATGTTAAGGTCACTGACGATAATATATGTTTGTTCAAGAAGGTCAGAAATGGCTCTGATGAGTTGGATTACAGGGGAGACCATATATATGTTCGTAAGTGGGGTATGCATGATGGGACACTGGGAAGAATCAGACGAGCGTCAACACTTGACCACTATTTAGTTATCATGCTTCAATAACCCATTCAGGGCATGCATACCCCTAACTCCACCACCACCCACATAGCTGGTGCTGTGTGTCATGTCATAATGAGGTACAGTGAGGTAAACAAAAACAATAATATATAAATATAATCATATGTGTATCTTGTTATCTAAAGATAATTTTCCTACTGAAGAACTGAACACAGAGAACGAGAGGATAGGACAGAACCAGAACTTGGGGCACTGCATGCTTGTAATAGATTCCAAATAACGCCCGTTTGAATATGGAAAGGATCAGTAGACTAGCTAGCTAATGCATGAGTTTAGAAATTAATGGCCGCCATATGGAGAAGGCGTTTTTCACTTTGTATCTAGCGACTCAATGAGAGATACAAAATACCAGTGGCAAAAGCGATTGAAGACAAGTTTATTCCTTCAAGAATCAGCTTCTGAAAGCGAGTAGTCTCTATGAAAACTCTTGCCAACATAGAAGAAGATGGAGAAAATTGGAGGTTTGGCATATTTTAGTTTGGTACTTTAGCGATGGTTTTAGGCTGAGTTTTTGGGCTCATTAGNACCCTCCCAGACAATAGACTCTGACTCCACCCTTCCAGACAATGGCTACCAAGAAGACTCCGACTCCACCCTCCCAGACAATGGCTACCCAGAAGACTCCAACTCCACCCTCCCAGACAATGGCTACCAAGAAGACTCCGACTCCACCCTCCCAGACAATGGCTACCAAGAAGACTCCAACTCCACCCTCCCAGACAATGGCTACACAGAAGACTCCGACTCCACCCTCCCAGACAATGGCTACACAGAAGACTCCGACTCCACCCTCCCAGACAATGGCTAGGATCTCCTATAGAGAACGGACAAAGGGCGCGAGCGGTCTAATTAAGTGGGCGGGGACATGGGCACGCCCCCTACAATTAATTAAGGGGTGTGGTCACTTGATAGGTTATACGCATGCGTAGAAATAAATTGATCCCCACGAGCGGGAAAGTTCAACATGTCCATCTTGCAGCTAGGTCCAGTGATTTTTGGAGAAACTGATCAGCTGATCACCTATCTGCAAAGAAAGGGTCTTTTGGCTACAAACAAGACATGTCCCTGTGGCACCGCTATGCAGCTCTCAGACAGATCTGATGTTAGTGATGGCACCAGGTTTTGCTGCCCTGCATGTCACAAGTGCACATCAATCAGAGATGGTAGTTTTTTTTCTAAGTCTCGTCTACCTTTGAAGAAGTGGATGATCTTGATGTACTGGTGGGCTAGGAACTACCCAGTCACAGATGCTGCTGAAGAGGCCGAGGTAACTGAGGCATCTGCCTGTGCAGTGTACCAGTGGTTGAGGGAGGTCTGCACAACTTGGCTGCTCCAGACACCAATCAGATTAGGTGGACCTGGTGTTGTTGTGCAGATCGATGAAAGTTTGCTCACTTACAAACCAAAGGTATAATTACAATTAAAAATTAATTAGTAAATTAAAATAATTTTTAGTATAGACAGACTTTAACATACTGCATACAAACAATGTATGTACATGTAGTACAATCGTGGACGACGACCAGGAAGGGAACAGTGGGTCTTCGGACTTGTTGACACCTCACACACCCCTGCTCTTGGTTACATGGAGTTGGTTCCCAGTAGACACCATGCAACTCTTCTGCCGATCATCCAACAGCACACACTACCTGGTACGACAATTTGGAGTGATGATTGGCGAGCATACAGGAGAGTGGCATCCCTACCAGGAATTGCAGGGCATGGGGTTGTCAATCACTCACTCCATTTTGTTGATCCTACCACTGGAGTCAATACCCAGACTGTCGAGAGCTATTGGAACCGGGTCAAGACAAAGTTCAAACGGATGAAGGGGGTTAGCTCTGAACAGCTGGCTCTTCATCTTGATGAATTTATGTGGAGAGGGAGGTGTGGGAAAACTGCTGGGGAGGCTTTAGCGAATGTGTGTTTGCATATTAGTAGGCATTACCCAGTGTAAACAATCCATACATTATGAGAAGATGACCAAAGCAAGTAAGTTTTGCTCCTGACTCGGTTCACTGTGACTCAAGTTTTTTACTGATAGCATAGATTGTAGAATAAGCTATAATATCCATGCTGATAGTAACTACCTTAATACCGTATAGCGGAAAATTTTCGCGGGGGAAAATTTTTGCGAATTTCGCGGTTTGGCAGCTTTCCGCGAAAATTTTCCCCCACGAAATTTATAAGGTATGTGGTCGTCACGTAATGTTGAGACGCAATCCACGAAAATTTTCCCTGCGAATTTCTATTCAAGACGAAAACGCAAAAATTTTCCCCCACGAAAATTTCCCGCTATACGGTACACACAAACTCAACTGTGACGTAGAATTATGAAAAAATGAGAATAGTGAAAAAAACACATTGGAAATGTAATGAGACGGCCAAATCATAAAAAAGAAAGTAAAAAAGATGGAATGGCTGTTTGAGTGTGTAAAGAAGTATTCCTATCGGCAAGATAAGGGACTCAACTTGGGAACTACATGCAGCCTACATAGGAATGATTCTGCACACACTAAAACAGCTAGCCATTCCATCTTGTTTTCTTTTTTATGATTTGGCCATTCCTATGTCTCATTACATTTCCAATGTTTTTTCACTAGGAGCTATAATTATTTATCAGCAAAAATGGAAAAAACTTTACTTCTAGATCTTTGATCTATTTTCTGTAACAATTCTTTTTGAATATATTGCCCAATTAGTAATTAGTTCATTTTGAACATTGCATACGCATTACGTAGACCACTCTGAAAATGATCCTTCAATGTATTATCACCAAGATTGCCGCACTGCAAATAATTATAATATCCTTTGATAATAGAGTGTATGTACGTAACTTCTTTCAATTTCGTACAATTTGGGTAGCCAATGCAGTTCAATCGTATTTTTGATATATTCGATATAAGTTGCAAAAATGAAAAAGAAACAATATTTGTGGACTTGGCTACACAAAAATACATACTTTTGTTAATACAGGAATGAATGTTCATTTTAAGAGTCTATTTTTTCTTAGCTAGTACATTTTAATCATTAAAAATTAGATCTGCCCAGAAATTAGGGTATCCATAAGGAGAAATAATGGCATATATAATTAGGTGTGCAATATCTCTATTTCTGCCAAATGTTTGTGAGACCAAGTTTCCTAAATCTTGAAGATAAGTACAATATTCTGATAAAATATATGAAATTGTGAAAATATATATCCAGCTCTGCATGTTGCCTTACGGTCTTACAAAGAGGACATCCTCCCGTGCCACCCCTGAGTCAAGATATTCAAACTACATTATTAGGCTATTATAAAAGTTGAGGCATAGTCACGGGGACATAACACGGGTGTATTGCAAAAAGTCCAGTAATGACAATATACGCAGGGATGTAACTCGACCTTAAGGGGTTGTATTCCTGTATTCCTGTTATTGTACCGAGATGTACGCTCATCTGCAGTTTATGGGGCGATAGAGTGAAGTTGCATGTGCTAGTACAATACTTGCTGACAGAATTAGTGCACAAACTGTCACAGGCTGTATCTATAACTACTGAAGGTAGAATATACGGATTTGTGACATAACTGTAATGTACGTTATATTGCAGTCATGTGTGTGTGAATGACTGGACAATTATGTCTTTTATGTCTGTCTTTTGACTTATTCCTCAATCTTTCCATATGTTTAAATTTCGTATGTAATTTCAGTAAAACTATTGATTGTAGGTCATGTATTTATTTATTTATAAGATATTAAGCCTCGGCACGTGCAGAGGATTATGGTAGTCGTTTTGTGTGTGTGTGTGTCCATCAGTTTCTCATTTTGCCCACAGAAAGAATTCCTTACACACTCCAACAGCCATTCCATCTTGTTTGCGTTCTTTTTACGATTTAGCCGTTAACGTTCCTGGGTCTCATTACATTTCCAATGTTTTTTTTACTTATTTGTTCTCATTTTTCCATAATTCTACAATTGAGTTGGTGTGTGTGGCTGCATATCATCACTGTAAGTTGTGTAGTCTGCTTGATACTGAAATGTAACACACATCTCAAGCAGGTAATAATTGCCTTTCTATATGTTATGATAATCAAAGTCCTGATTCATCTCTTAAGAAGAGCAATGCTATACTATCCTAGGTAACTTTTATTTGAACTCCAAATAACGCACACTTTTGTGTGTGGAAAGGGTCGTGAATTTTCCTGAAGCTAAGGAATTATGCATGAGTGTAGATTTTAATGGCGGCCATATGAAGGAGACGCTTTTCGCCTTGCTACTTAATGAGAGGCGCTAAAAACTGATGGCAAAAGCGACTGACCCGGAAAAAAGTTTATCTGAGAGTTGGAAGGTCATATGGAAATGTAACCCTTACTATTGCATTCAGTGTGATAAGAGCAATCAAATGATATCCATCTTGTTTTCTTTTGCTAAATGTAAGCGAAATTAGCTCTTCACCTATAAGTGCTGGATAATGCTGATTGTGGAATTGTACAGGGGCTACAAACTGAATGCACTTTGTATCACCTAAAAAGTGGCAATCCATGTAACATTTGAAAGCTCATATTATGGTGGTTACAATGAAACAAGTTCTATTTTCATACAAGAAACCATTGACTGATAATACTTAAAAATATGTAGTGATTATAACAAAAGCACCTTAAAGTACCTTGTGTTTATCTGAAAGTTGGAAGGTCATATGGAAATGTAACCCTTACTATTGCATTCAGTGTGATAAGAGCAATCAAATGATATCAATTTTGTTATCTGTTGCTAAACGTAAGCCAAATTAGCTCTCAAATTAGCTCTTCACCTATAAGTGCTGAATATAAGTGTGATTGTGTGCCAATGGGAATTATGGTTGTATATTGAACTAACTCTGAATCAATTAGTGAACATTGTGTACAAATTTAGGCAACACTTCACTGCCCACGCACAAATAATGTGTAGAGTAACAATTGTACTGCATGTATTATGCAGCTGTTGATCAAAATTCTTACTTTTTCTCCTTGTGCTGCCCAAAAAACTTTACAACTATAGCTATCTATTTTCTATGCTTTGAACAATACTAAGCAACTCTTCCTGTATTGATTGATACCACACAAGTTTGCAATTGAATTTTGCACATGCTTGACCTTGTGGTCAGGGTGTAGAACTGTAAGTGTGGTGGGGGTTTTCCCAAACATGACCTAACCTCATAATATTATTTGGTCATATCTAGCATAAACAATGCCACGTGGACTGGTGAGAGGATGCGCTTCAATTTGATACTAAACACTAGCTGTTGTCAATTTTAGCGGGCGACAAAAAGTGTCAAAGTTAGTGTAGCTATATTGGACAAGTATTCTCCTCTGTAAGTTGAGAGGCCTCTAAGGAAGAAGAGAGTTACAGCTATACCCAGTCAAGTTTTGTCCAATCCACGCATGCACTCACTGAGTCCGCTTCACAGGCGACTTCTAAGATGGCAGCATACTGACTCAAGGACTGGCCAGTCTGAGAATCAGCTCATCATTTGCAAGTGGGGTAACTATTGCTGTGAATAAGTAAGTTTGAGAAACTTATAGCTAAGTGACATAATTAGCTATAGCTAAATGTGTCACATATATAATATTAAAACAAAAATTATCCAAGTATCTTTGAACTGTTTATTCTAGCTTTTCCTTGTACTCAATATCACATCCGAACAAGAATGGAGCTCCTTCCGTCAACTTATCTGCTGATGAAGAGGCTCAGCCCACATACGCATCTGACTTGAGTGCAAAAAAAGCGAGTCCTTCACAACTTTTGGTTGATCATGTCCTGACCAAAGCTGTTTACATTTCGTCACATTTAAACCCCTCATTAACGAACGTCTACGTTCTGTTGCACTGGAAAAAAGAACTCTCATCAATCTGTTAGACAGTTGGAATCAGATGAAATGGAGACTAGAGTTATCTGCCCTTGAAGTGAGATCGACCCTTATACATGAAAAGGAAAGTTAGAAACCCAACTAAAACTTGAGCAAGCTAATATTGAGTCGGCTAAGCAACTTGTCACTTCACTTACTGATGAAAATACTGAATTAAAGAAAGCAACTGGTACAAAGAGNTGCCATTGATGAGTTGCTTGCATCCTCATGTGTTCAGCGTTCTGTGTCGCTGCCTATTGTCTGTAGCCCAATGCAAGTTGTTTTCAATGCCAAAGGGAAACGTTGGCTTGTTATTGATTTGTGTTATATTAACCTAGCTAGACCAAAGGGAAGCACACAAAAATAGAAATAACACTTACCATAATCCAAGGAAAATCCCAAATATGGGTGAAAATGCTCATGAATTTCAACATGGTGATAGCCTGACTTCGGGGTCAAAAGAAAACGCCCAATCCCCTTGCTGAAACATATAGAAGGAATCAGCTCTAGGCCCTCATACTTAAACTTTTGCAGCATGTGACAAAGTTGGCCACATGTACGTATCTGAATCAGAAATTTAATGTAAACCTTAAACTTGGACTATATTCTAACCAATATAAAATGAGCTTTCAAATGATTATTGATTGTGTTCTTTTGGGTAACTAATGTGATGATACAGAGTTAGTTCAATTTACAATTCCTATGGGCACACAATCACACTCATATTCAGCACTTATAGCTTAAGAGCTAATTGGGCTTACGTTAAGCAAAACCTAACAAAATGAATATTATTGGAATGTAATTATTGCACTGAATGCAATGGCAAGTGTCTCAGTACCATACGACCTTCCTAGTCTTAAATATACACAAGGTGCTTTAGGTGCATTCTCTGCCCTGCCTACATATTTTTTAATATACTTGCTCATTGGATTGTTGCATGAGAATGAAACTTTGATTAATGTAACGAGCATAAAATGAGTTTTCAAATGATATATAGATATCCACTTTTTTGTTACAAAGTTCATAAACCCTGCCTGTACAATTCCTATGGGCACACAATCACACTCATGCATATTCAGCACTTATGAGTGAAGAGTTAATTGGGGCTACATTTAGCAAAACTAACAAAATGGATATCATTTGAATGCTCTTATTGCACTGAGTGCAATTTTGCGCAAGTCCCATTACAATACGACATTCCTAGTCTTAAGTATATTATGCAAGGTGCTTTTATAGGTGCTTTCCTTGTACTGATTGCATATTTTTAAGTATAACCCCTCAATGGTTTGTTGCATGAGAATGGAACTTGTATCAATGTAACCAGCATAAAAATTAATGAGCTTTCGAATGACATATAGATTGCTATAATTTTGGAAAATCAAAATATACAAAGTTCGTTCAATTCATAACTCCTGTACAATTCCTACAGGCATTTACTGACTGTGTGCCCATAGGAATTGTACAGGAGTTATGAATTGAACGAACTTTGTATACATTAGCTTAAATCATGCATTAACAGGTTCCCATTTCCTCTCTCCAAGGTCCTCTTTTACATGAACAAGTATAAAATAGTTAGGTAGCTAGTACTCACCTCTTCTACTGTGATCTTTACTTCTTCCTCTATTTTTTGACTCTTGAGATTGTATTCGTCAACAAACCTTCTCATGCTCAGGCTTCTCTCAGACAGCCCTCTAGGCAGGCGGTACTTAGACTGAAGAATGGAAGAAATTTCTCTGTACGTACGATCTGCTTCATTTAGAGAAATTTCATCCATAGCAGCAAAGGAGAACGCCAAAGAAGCACAGGCAGGAAAACTACGAGACTGGTCAATCATCAAATACTACTGCATGTATAAATATTATGTAGGTGGTACCTTGGTGACATGTTTGTAAGGCCACACCAAATTAATGTTAGGACAAAGTTGATGCAAAATTTGACCCGGATGGTGGGTAAAAGCAAAACGTCAATCTTATTATTAAAACTTTCTTTTCTATAACAACATTGGACACATTATGCAAACAAACTACAATCATACAAAAAATTGAGTCACAATATAAAAGGTTATGACAATCTAGGATGCCTTGCAACATTTGCATGAAGGCGTCTTAAAATGATGGGACAAAGAAAACCCAATGGATATACTATAGCATAGTTGCTCTTAAGTTCAACAGTCTATTCATCATTCACTAGAGTTTCCTCTGCCATGCCACTAACTTTGAACTGTAATATTGAGTATATAACACTGAATACACACACACACACACACACATGCACGCATGAAAGCACTTGAACTGTTCCCACAACACTACAGGAGCTTCCACTGGAACAATGTGGGCATCTAAAACCTTTTAAGTACTGGACATCTGGATTTTCTCTACTGCTTGATTTTCTGATGTAGTACCACCAACCTTAGCAGGCAAACAGATAAACTTATCATCCCAATTACAGTTCGAGGATAGAGTACTTCCTGTCCACGTTTGATGAAGACACGGGCAGGACTGTGGCTACTCCTGTTTTGTGGTTGCACTTTGCTATGACTTCGGCAATGACAAAATTTTGAAGTAAATATGGCTTGCTGGATAGAGTAACAGCACGACTTGCAGGCATCCTGAGTAGTTCCACAAGGGTCATGTATTCTACATTATCCAATAGATTGCTGATGGCTTAGCTGAATCCCCAAATTGCACATAATTATACACTTTTAAATAAACTTTCTCATTATAGCATGCATGCATGCTTACTTCTCATAAAACTCAAGCAAACAACTTGTAGAGGCATCAAGTGGGATGTCCTCTTTACTGGGTAAATCTTCAAAGTCTCCTGATGGATTCACCAATCCAGACAACAGGTGAGCATAGATGGATGGTGCAGCGATGGTCCACTCTGCAAAACTGAGTGAGCAATCATGACTCCTGCTACCTCAAAAATTTGACAGGATTACACCTGAACTCCCTTCAAAGCGTCAAGAGTCTACTTCACTTATCAATAGGGTAGAAAACTCTGCCATGACGCAACCCAAATCTGTGCCTTGCTCTCCTTTAAAATCCACTTGAAATTAATTTGGAGTTTGCATGCGATAAAAAACAAAGTTTTAAAATACCTTGGACAAAAGTACTTCAACTGCAGAATGCACACCAACAGTATGGATAATACATATATCATGCATGCAGCAATGTTGTTAAAACAGTTACTGACCCACAAGACAGCCTTGCACTGCTTCACTCTCTTTTCTGTGAGTAGCAGTCACTATAGTCCTTGGCTAACCTTTGGCCAACTTTATTCTTATTCTTGTATTTTCTTGTTCTCTTTTTTTGTGTGATGCATGTAGGTATTATAAATTATCTATAACATTATGTTTCTTCCATTCCAGCATCTCCAGCTCCTGTCGTCCCGCCGACTGTAAAACCAGAGGCATCATTGATAAGATGTTTGATGTCTGTAGAAGGTAACTGTTATCATTATACTCTTTAATATAAAAAGGGGGAATTAATGAAATATAATTTCCTCCTTATTTAAACCCAGCTGTGATTCTCTCTTCCCACCGTGATTTGACTCCTGCCTCCAAACTGGCCCAGTCTGACGACCCCTCATCACTCTCCTCACTTGCAAGGATAAGTCAATACTTGTGAACAAGCTAAATGCAGCTTCATTACCAGGCCTGTTATATACTATTATTAATAATATTGATTTATTACATTGATGATCTTTACCATTTTCTTGATGTTTAGATACTTATTTTTGAAAATTCAGCATATACATGTATGCTTTTCAGTGCACTAAGGACTTTCTATATGCATGCTATATATCTATTTACACATGTAAGGCATCTTAGCAACAAGATTGGACTTCTTGTGTACATTAAGGCTAATGGGTATAAATATTAGCGATTTCTTCTTGATGTTCATTTATTCCATGGGTACAAATTTTAGCGATTTATTTTTTCAACAAAGACTATAGTGTGCATACCATGCACCAATTTAAGGCAATAAGTACACTGAAATGCACTTACAATTGATGGTTGAGAAGCTGGGATATCTTCATCTGATTCACCATCAACTAGGTATAACTAGTGACGATGTTGAACATCAAAGGGGCGAGCCGCTATCATTGCTATGTAGCAAACGATTATGTTCATCAGTAATTGATGTCACTTCAACTATACAACACACACAAAAATGAAAGCTGAATATTAACCAGGATGTGGGATGACTGAACGTATACACCATGACTGAGCAGCATGATTCAATTGCTAGTTGTTCAAAAACTGACAAACAGGTGTATGTGCTAGCATAGGGGCCAGCAGTACTACCTGTTGTTTTCTCTACTTTTGGCAGTCTTCAGTGGCTGAGCCCCTCTAACTGTGGTCTCTCTGGTCATTGCATGGCTCAGTTCAGAGTCTTTAACTACAAGAATTTAAGTTTACTCTCTTTTCAGCTCAAGCAGTACCTTTCTTTCTCAGTCACCACTGATCAAGTTTCTCTCTGATTGAAGTGCAAGATCACGATGAACACGTGGACCTACGTGCATGCGCTGTAGATTGAGATGCACAGGCAATGATCGTCATAAATATAATCTACATTTAAACGTTGAAAAGAACGTACGGCAGACAAATATATAACATATAGAAAATTTCGCCCGAACTCCCTTCAAAGCATCGAGAGTCTACTTCACTTATCAATAGGGTAAAAAACTCTGCCTTGACGCAACCCAAATCTGTGCCTTGCTCTCCTTTAAAATCCACTTGAAAATTAATTTGGAGTTTGATGCGATAAAAAACAAAGTTTTAAAAATACCTTGGACAAAAGTACTTCCAACTGCAGAATGCACACCAACCTCAACCAGTAGCCTCTGAATGTACTCTGGCTGGTACAGTGGAAACATGTCATGTAGCTGTGAAACTTGTTACATATTTATGCATGCAGCAATGTTGTTAAAACAGTTACTGACCCACAAGACAGCCTTGCACTGCTTCACTCTCTTTTCTGTGAATAGCAGTCACTATAGTCCTTGGCTAACCTTTGGCCAACTTTATTCTTATTCTTGTATTTTCTTGTTCTCTTTTTTTGTGTGATGCATGTAGGTATTATAAATTATCTATAACATTATGTTTCTTCCATTCCAGTATCTTCAGCTCCTGTCGTCCCACCAACTGTAAAACCAGAGGAGTCATTGATAAGACGTTTGGCGTCTGTAGAAGGTAACTGTTATATACTCTTTAATATATAAAGGGGAAATTAATGAAATATGATTTCCTCCTCATTTAAACCCAGCTGTGATTCTCTCTTCCCACTGTAATTTGACTCCTGCCTCCAACCTGGCCCAGTCCGACGACTCCTCATCACTCTCCTCACCTGCAAGGATAAGTCAATACTTGTGAACAAGCCTCATTGCCAGGCCTGTTACTATTATTAATATTGATTTATTACATTAATGATTTTTACCATTTGTTTTGATTTTTAGCATACATTATTTTTGTTAACTATAAAAAATTCAGCATATACATGTATGCTTTTGAGTGCACCCATCTCCTTCGAGGTGGCGCAATGACTTAGCATCCCAGGATTGATTTTCTGAAACTGAATCATCAAGACTTGCTCAACGTAAAGATCAACCCCTCACTAACAATGTGAGAGTTCCTTTGAGACTCAAATCTTGCTTTAATGCCTTTTTGACTTGCATGGCTGTGGCCTCTTGATGTCCTTATGACTCACTCACTTTTAATTGGTGTAGATGAATGAAATGAGGTCATAACTACCACATTAAAAGTATACAATTTTCTCTTGCGCTCTTTTCTCTTAGCAGGGTTGGCTTTTTTACTTCAGTCTTTTTTTAGGCGTTTGAATTCAAATTCATCTGCTGAGTCTGAGGCTGTCAGATCAACTACTGTCTTGCCTCCACTCAATTGTGGAAAAAAGTGACTTGAGTTCTTTTGCTTTACACCAGTGACCCTAGCATCTTTTACAAGCTTGATGCCTTTGGTGTACAAACTTGGTTGTGCTATAGACGGCCGGCCACAGAGCTCAATTAAGGCCTGCAGCAGGCATTGTTGGCCTAAAGAAGATATCTGCCGATAAGCTTCACCCTTAGGGTCTAGGTAGCTTAGGGCCAGTTTACTTGTAAATCCTAGTTCTACAAGTAAAAAAAAACATTGGAAATGCATTAAGACATAGGAATGGCAAATCGTAAAAAGAACGCAAACAAGATGGAATGGCTTCTTCCTGTGTGGGCTGCATGTAGTACTCTCTTTCCATGTTTGAGTCCCTCTAGCTCGTGTTGCCCATAGGAATAATTCTTTACACACTCAAACAGCCATTCCATCTTGTTTGCGTTCATTTTACGATTTGCCATTCCTATGTCTTAATACATTTCCAATGTTTTTTACTTGTTTTATTCACATTTTTTCATTATACTATGAATCACATTTGAGTTTGTGTGGATATGCTAGCTATCAGCATGGATATTCGGTGAAGCATCTCACTGGCAGGAGTCTGGAGCTGTATCTAACAAAATTTACTTGTTTTGCTCATCTTCTTATAATGACAACTACATAACAAACCTGAAAGTAGTCTATTCATCTCCTAAAAACAGAAGAATGAAAAGTTACAGAGACTTCAGTACAATCAGGTAAAGCAGCCATTCGAATTCCAAATAACGCACACTTGTCTATCAGGAAAATGGTCGTCAATTTGATTTCCCAAGTAGCTGATAAATTATATTGAGTATAGAAATGAATGGCTGCCATACGGAGAAGGCGCTTTTCGTCTTGTATCTAGCGACTCAGCTAGAGAGACGAATAACCGATGTAAAAAGCACGTGAGGACAAAGAAACCAAGCAAATTTGTTCAAGAATCAGCTTCTGAAAGTGAGCAGTCTTTAAGAAAAGTCTTGCCAACATAGAAGAATAAGAAGAAGTTGGAGGTTTGGCATATTTTAGTTAAATACTTTAGCGATGGTTTTAGGCCATGTTTTTAGAAAGAGAATGAGCTAAAAAGTAGCTTTAGAAGCCTTATAGTGCCAAGTGCTCATTTTTTACAGAGTTATTAGTGTGAATATTTGTATTGCGCTAATGGGCTATCCGTGCCATTCCTATGTACCGTACTGGGAATAAGTTTCTCTACAAAAGGTTTTGTGGCTCCATTACTATAAAAAATGTTTTAAATTCAGACTGTTGACTCTGACCGTCTGTATTGCCGTGGACATTGCCTGAGTCTTCACCTAAAAGAAAAGAACACTAAAAGTTACAAAATGATAAAACTTACAAGAACAAACTTTCACTTCTCATGATGGATAAAGATTACAATCAGTGGGTAGATTGCCAGTCTGCCACAGGTAAGTATTACACGAGGCTGCAAATTAAGGCACCTAGCCTCACGTGCGTAACTACCGTATAGCGGAAAATTTTTGGGGGTGTAAATTTTTGTGAAAGGCCTTCAGAAGAAAATATTCGTGATCCAACTTACAGCGCTTGAAGGTTTTGTGACTGTTTATCTGCTATGGTGTACATGTAGAATACTATTTTAGGCTATTTAGACTGCAAACTTCTTGAAAAGACAGGCAAGAGACAAAGAAATGAAGTCTTTGACAATGTACCTATGGGGACTATCGTGACCTTTGACCTCAGAAAAAAATTTTTTATGGGAAAACAAATTTCGTCACTCAGGTGTTAGTGGCAGAGATGTAGGGGTGGCATCACAATTGGCAAACCTGTCTGAATCTACTGTCACAGTGCAAGGACAGCCTGAATGTCACAGCAAGAGTTACTATGCTATCCCTCAACTGTACATATGTAGGTTCACATTTCTTTTTTTTTCTCTATATACTAAAGACAGAAGTCTTTGCATAAATTTGTTTAGGCTGAGAGGATTGCATAGGCAAACCTTCAAGAATATTTCTTTTTGATTGGAAAGTAATATCTCTGTGATGTAGTAACTATGTCATATGCAGTAATACCAGATCAGTAACAGCTTTATCTGTTTTCATTCTAGCAACATAGATGACTCTGTAAGTTGTATCTGAAGTGTGTGTGTGTGTGTGTATGTGTGTGTGCGTGTGTGTGTGTGTGTGTGTGTGTGTGTGCGTGTGTGTGTGTGTGTGTGTAGTGTAGTGTAATAATACCACCGAATCTGTCTATCTGACCATAGTTGTGTCATCAACAATTTGATGATTATAATATAATAATTATGCAGGACATACATTATGGAAAGTTGCTGTGCGATTTGAAAAAGAGAACTTCCCTGTAACTCAGCTGCTAAAGAAAATCTCAGCTGGAGATGTACCCATCTTAAATGAAAAGCACCAAGGCCTCTGCACACTTAGCTAGTCAGTGCATTTATCATGCTATATACCTGAGGATATTGTGTATAGCTATGATGTCATGAGACAGAAAGCGGCCAGCCCAGGAACACTGACCAACAGCAGCTGAGTCCGCTCCGACTGGAGTAGTCACTGGCCTGATGCAAACATACTATATATAGTCAGACTGAAAATCTATACATGCCAATACATTACATAGAAAGCTGCCTGTATATGGAAAGAACACTGACTAAAAGCAGCAGCAGCATCATGATAATAATTGCTCTGATTCTAAATAACCAGTAGCGGATCCAGGGGTAGTTCGTTTGGTTCGGACGAACCCCCCTTTTTGGCCAGCTCATCAAAAAATTTTTCAGTACAAGATCAACTGATGGACGCTCATAAGTATAATACTTACTTTGAAAGTGAATTTAAGCCAGTAGATAGGCCAAAACAAGTGAAGATTCTGGCACAAAACGGCTAAAAATCAGCGAGTTAGCGCTACTCATGCTCGTGCAGGTAAGTACAAAGTCCACACAACTGGAAGTGGGTGGGGCTCAGCACGTAAAATAGCAGTGGTTTATGAAAAGTGGGCGTGGCTAGCCAAAATTTTCCGCACACTTTGCGCGCAATTTAATTCAAACTACCCTTTCTAAATTCCTGGATCCGCCCCTGATAACGCACACTAAATCAGAAGGCGTGGCCTCGAAGCCAAGCGCTAAAAAGAAAGCAAAACTCAAATCTCAGCAATAACAGCATTAAATGTAATTCTACAAGATCATTCAGATTTATGAACGTACCATCAATTTTGTCGCTAGAGTTGGCTTTCTTGAGATTTCGATTGAACAGGACAAAACGACTACCGTAACCCTCTGCACGTGCTACACACGCGCCGAGGCTTAATGAGCAAGATTGTCCATTATAACAATATTCAAATATTGTTTTTGTAATTAGCTTGAAGGATAGTATGTCATCAGAATCTTTTTTATCCATCAGTGTACGTCAAGAAAAATCAACATTCGACTTTTGAACAACTAATTCATGCAATATGTACAGTAGGTTGAAACTTAAACTAGCACACCTTCAAACTCCGTTGTCTCCTATCAACAAATGACTTTTGAATTCTTGGTACTAACTACTTTCAACCGAATCAGCCAGATGGTTGCCAATAAACCAACTCTATCAGAGAATTGGTAAGACCCTCCTCTAACTAACGCAACATGGAGGGATTCGCTTCTCTCTTGCATGTAAGCAAAAATGGCAAATAATTGCAATTTTAGCGGTAAAAAATGAGTAAATTTTGCTGACAATGCAATGTGAAACTTACGGCTTTCTTTCACTTCAGCGGCAGAGATCAGGAATCGAAGGTGCGCTGGTTTAAGTACTAACTTACTCTACATGTTGCACGTATTAATTGTCGAAAGATTTTTCACCTATCAACATGCAAATTTAGCTTACAGCTACTACTGAACAAAAATCTACTGTACTGACTGACAGATTTGTATTTGAATATGACTTAAACAATGATATTTACTGCCTTAATTTACTATATGAAATAAATTTTATTGTAATACTATCTCTCAGTCTGTATTACGCTTCTTTGATGTGTTTTGTTGTGCGCTAGCTCATAATTATAAATCTGCACATAGCAAAAAAAACCACAGCAACTGAACGAATATGGAGTTGTATAGTACATTGCCCAAAATTACTGTTACTGGGCTGTAGCCCATGCCACCCTAATGGTTGACACGGGGTTGTACAGTGCCGTGAATTTTGGCTGTGATATATTGCTGCCAGGTAAACTATGGCGGTCAGTGTACTCTCCGTATAAAAATTAAATCGTGTACAGTAGATGCTGAATGTTACCACTTTAATTATTTACTAAGAAGTGAGTAGCTATTGGACTGAAGGAGGTAAGTGAATCATGTCAGGCCTTAATCAGCGTATGCTGACATAACCAACCTGGTATATTTAGTGGAATTTGTTGCATTTTACTCAGCTACACAGACATTACATTTTATCTTCTGTACACAACAAGTTTTGTGACACTTGGACAAGAACAAGAGCCTTGACGCTTGTGGTTGTAGTTCGAGTGGAAGAGCTACTGTGAGGAGGAAGCAGTTTTGTTCATTGGAAGAGTGAGGCATAGTTATGCTATCTCAAAGGATCTACTAAAACTGTTGGTTATATTGAAGAAGAATGAAGCAGTTGTGGCTGGTCACAGTACATGTATGGCAGGCCTGTCTGAAACACATTGGTGTAATTCTCCATTGGGTTGTGAGAATTGAAAACAATACCCCATAGACATCTAAAGAAAACAAGTAGATTATGCCAGCACCAAGTCAAGCAATTCCATATTTGGAACTGGCCTCAGTACTTCGTCCACTTTAGACTCTGATGTAAGGTTCCTTTAATGGTTAGTCCATTCCTAATGATCCGTTAATAATTTTATTAACAAAATTGCCATATTCTTGGCTGTGACACATAAAGGAGGGAAAAATCATGACCTATCCCCTACATGTCCTGTGTTATTATTGATTGAAGAGGGCCATTCATCTCATGTCACAATGGAAGTCATTGGGATAGGTTGCCAGAATGATGTACATATTTTAGTCACACAACACATTTCCTCCACCTGTTAGATGTCGGATTTTTCAAAGTCACACTATAATACGGAATGGAGAAAGTATATAAAAAATCATCCTGGACGGGTAATCACAACTGAAAACATAGCCTCTCTAGTTGGTAAAGCTTGGTCCCTGTCGCCCACTCCTGTCAATATAATGTCTTGGTTCAGCCTCCGCAGCTGGGTGATAAATCACTTGGTTTTTTAACAGCAAGAGAAGGTGAAACCTGTCTGTCCTTGGATTCAGCTCATGTGTGGATAGCTCCTCCAGTGATAAGTCAAGCTCTCCAGGCATAATATTCACACCTGAAGAAACTATTGTAAACGATATGAAGAAGGTTATGACTTACTTGACACTCGTTCACCCCAGTGCATGAAGCCAAATCTTCTTGTTCAATGACTACTCATGTATCTAAAAGTTTCAAAATGAGTACCGGTAGTGATGATATAAGTGAAGTGTTGAAATTACCTGAACCAGTACCAATAAAGAAGAATTAAAAGAAGAAATGCAGGATTTAACGCTATTTTAAAGTTTAAATTTTAACACCAGTCCATTCTTGCCAAAAGTTTCGATTACAATGCAGTAATCATCAACAAGGCTGTATGGTGTAGACACAATCCATGTTTAACGCAGTACAGTTATACTATGTTTCAGTTGATGATACTCATGATGGAGATGACTCCATGCTGCCCCAGTGCTGCTGATGAGGCCTGCTATTGGCCGAAACCGGTTCAGCACAATGGGCAATGGATGTTGAGGTGAGTTACTGGGTTGAAATTGTTTCATAAATATACCTGTGCTGCTAGTGCAATGGCCCCTGTGAGTGCTGGATTGATTCTAAATGTTGTGGCTAAGATGCTTTTTATTGTGCTAGCTGTATTACAGTGACTCGTTGAACATTTTGGTTTTTAATTGGTTTTAATCTAGTTTTTATGCACTATGTTTAACTGCACCCAGAAGTCCTGTTATGCTATTTTTTTCTAAAAGTTGATCTAATTTTAATACGGAGAGTACACGGACCGCCATAGTTTACCTGGCAGCAGTAACCATTTTGGTTTTTAATCTAATTAAATTAGTACTTTTCAAAACTTTTGATGTTGATATGTATTAAAAATATATGCTTTAAAGAATAGTTGTGCCAAGTTTCGTACGTAGAAATAATTTCCAGAACACACAGTGGTTTAAAGTTTTATAATCCCACTATCTACCTTACTATTACCATTCAATTGCAGCTTTTCATCATGTGAAATTACTGTGACTTTGTTGTATGATCTGAAGATGAAGCTCACGTGGAGCGTATATAACAGCAAATCATAATTTCATTCAGTCAGCCATCTCTTTTGCAAAGAAGTTTTGGCAACTCTAGCTAGATCTGGCAGGTTTTACTCACTGCCAAGTGTATCTAATAAGCCCGAGACAGAATAAGATACAGGAATGTGGTGTTTTTGTAGAGACAATAAGGGAGGAGATATGATTGCTTGTGATAGTAGATCTTGTGGTTTTTTACATGTTGTGTTTAGGTATGTTATTATCAAAACCACCCAAAGAAAAATGGTTTTGTTCTCTTCGCAAAATGGCAAATAATGTTAATTTAACTTATAGTTAGTTGCCAGGTACGGTAGCATTGGAATGATACGGATGGCCCATTAGCGTAATACAAATATTCATGCAAATAATTCAGCAAAAACGCTACTTAAACTACTATTTAGCTGTTTCTCTCTCTGATGGCCCTATAAAAACATGGCCTAAAACCATCGCTAAAGTACCAAACTAAAATATGCCAAACCTCTAATTTTCTGCATCATTATTCTATCTTGCACTGATTTTTCTATGCGAGCACTCACTTTAAATAGCTGATTCTTGATATCCAATGTTTTTTGTTTTACTTGTGTGGTCTCATTTTTTCATAATGCTAGCTACTGAGCTGTGGCAGGCTGCTGAAGTGTCTATAGTGAAATACACATCTCAGTCATTTAATTTGGAGGTAGGAGCTGTATCATAAGATTTACTTGCCTTGCTATATGCTCCAAATAATGCACACTTTTGTGTGTGGAAAGGGTCGTCAATTGAATTTTCTTGTAGCTAATGAATTATCTATGAGTGATGGCGGCCATATGGAGAAGGCACTTTTCGCCTTCTATCTAGCTACTCAATGAAGTGCTAAAAACCGATTGTAAAACCTTGGCAAAAGCGACTGACCCAGAAGAAACCAAGTTTGTTCATTCAATTAAGAATCAGCTTCTGACAGTGAATAGTCTCGGAGAAAAGTTGAGCCAAGATGAAAGAATATGAACCGTTGCCATTGAGAGATGTTGGCCAAAAGATAGTGATGAGGTGTGCATTAAATGGAAAGACTTTCGTATCTCACCATGGCAACAAGTAATCAAGACGGCATGGCAAATTTTATCAAATATACATGGTAAGTCAATTCTCACATAAAAGTTTGGTTGCCATGGAAACAGGTCTTGAGCTCTGTCCAAATAATTCTTTACATTTAACGAGTGGTACGTAAGTCATATGACCAACATGTTGGTGCAAGTATGTTAAGCACCATGCAAAGTCTTTGTATGCAATACCATTGGAAAGAAAGTTAAAAGCAATACGCATATTTTTTTCATTTTAATGAAAATCTATTTGATAAATCATGCACCTGGTCACAACTTTACATTACAGGAAAATATTTAATCAGGTATATTACGACAAGGGAGCAGATGTTTTTTTCTATAGTCTGGCGTAGCCAGGCCCTTACACGCATGTGGAAAAAAGGGTCTAGTCTCAACCCCAGCACTTTCGTGTTGCCCAGGCATAACTAAACTCCTGTGGTTTTGAGCATTTGCGAGTTTTAAAAGAGCAGTTTTGTATGGACAAGAATTTAGAGAAGACGGCTACAAGCTAAGGCCCTCCTGTGCTTTGTACGATTGTTGGAGATCAGCCTGTGCTTTGTACGATTGTTGGAGATCAGCGTGGTGTAGAGGATCAAGCTTCTAGGTGTGTGGCAAATGAGTAGAGCCATGCTGCTATAACAGATTTACGTAGTAGGGATTTTAAAGCCATGAAATAGCTAAGACTTGACTTGCTAGCTATGTATTGAGCCTTGGTTTTAGCGCAAAGACAAAAAGAGCCAAAATTGGGCAACTCTAACTAATATGTGCTACTATCTAAAAATTGAGTCGGTATGACATTGCAGGGCGACACGGAAGTGCGACCAGACCCTTTTCCCGCTTGCGTGTAAGGGGCTGACTACGCCAGACTTAGTTCTTCTATAAATAGTTCGAAACAGTGGATAATTGATACTACTTAAGCTGATAAGCAAATTGGCATTGTTTTTTGAATATATTCCCTAACTGGCCACATGGTTAAGTTGAACATCCATCCAAATCAAAAGCCAATGTCATAATTACTTTATTTAACTTAAGTTTCATGAAATTTTGATAGCTTACTTGCTGCTCCAAAGTTGCAATTGTATCAGAGGTGTTCAAATAATGCCATTAATAATACTACACAAGTAGTAAAAATTCAGGAAAATATTTAATCAGGTACTAAATAAGAGTGAAAATTTCAAAACATTCTGGCATAACTCCATCACGTTGGGATTGTCACTTGTTCCCCCTCTCTGTCTCTGGCAACCAAAGAATTGCTCATGAGGATCTTGGCAAATGTTGTATATTGAGAAAGGTGAGCTTCTTGTCCTTCAGTTCAGGCCGTGAAAAAATGAATTTCTCCAAAATTAATCAATGAAGGTATAAACCGTATTATGTAAAAATAAAAAAGGATAAAATGCATATAATTCTATGTAGAAAAGTACATAAACTTATTGCCAGTAATTTTCAGACAAAGAAGTGTTTGGCTGCTCAAGAAAATTCTCTTCTGGTTGTCATCGAAACCAGGCCGTTTGTTGACACTCCCTTATAGCCACTATAATTTCACCATACTTACAGAATGTTAATACTAAAGTTTATTCACTAGCTTTCAGTCGGTGTTCTTTACCTGAATGGTAGGGATCAAGTTTGTTTGGTGGTTCCCACTTGAATAGTTGGAGACATTCAGCAGGTCAAAAAATTTGTCTGATAATAGAGCTGTCTCTTCTACTTTGTCTCCACCAAGTAGGGTAAGAACATTACTGACAGACTTACTCAGAACCTGAATTAGAATGTTTTGTCTATAGTATTACTGTGAGGACTGTCTGTGCATGTTGTTACCCGTGTAGCAAGATCAACCCTCATTTTTTAAGAAAGAGGTAAGGTAGATGTGCTTATATTTGAGCTTTGGAACAATGACTAAACCAGTTGATTTTCCTCCGTCTTTAATTCTCTATCAAGTGCTGTCACATTATCTCTTTTCCATTACACTTTACAATTTATACACATGGTCAGCATTACTCTGAAACTAACCCATAAGTATGCACACTTTGATGCCAAGCAGTTCAGTGGTCTAATTAGATAAGGAGGATCTGAGATAAACAAATTCTACTTCGACTCTGGGATCAATTGTTTATCTATCTTGATCATCATTCTATCGTTACTCGCGCCATCCAAAGTTGCTTTGATAATTAACCTGTAAGATAAGTAGATGTAGTTATTATCAGGTTTGTACCTTAAGCCCCACTCGTTTGACCCTCTTCACAACCTCCCAGAACCCCAGTCAGAGTTGTACATAGGGAAACTTCAAATCTGTGAACAATCCCTTGATCATGAAGACTAGCATGGACTTGGCTTGTTGTGGTGACTCATCAGGATCACTGGCTGCTAGTCATTCAAATGCTAGCAGGTGGTTGTTAATGTTGCAAAGATGTACATACCTAATAAGGTTGCCAGAGTGTTTATTGTACACTAGATCCTCTCTGTACAAAAGTTATGTTAAACATTTAACATGTTTTCTGTACATCATTCTGTGTTTATTTGTAGCTTACCGAATATATAAATCTCATCAATGAGAAGAACTACATACTTCTTTCCTTTCTCACATGTCAAGATATGACATTGTGAGGCTAGAAGCAGCTGCT
The DNA here is from genome assembly GCA_964030475.1 of Tethya wilhelma. Lineage (NCBI taxonomy): Eukaryota > Metazoa > Porifera > Demospongiae > Tethyida > Tethyidae > Tethya > Tethya wilhelma. The sequence goes on along the minus strand of CAXIPT010000004.1, from coordinate 3,707,753 downwards.
AGTCTACCTCAGTTTAAGGCTTGCAGCTGTATGTGTAGTCATGCAGGGTACGTTGTGACAGGAGAGCAATGCCAGTGTCTCTAAGAGTGTCGTATGCCTTGCCTGAGAGATATGAACACCACCTGTGTGTATACCATGCTTGTAGTAATCAACCAATCACATAGTTGGTTGTCAATGTGATACTCAGTGGCAGATCCAGGGGGGTTTCAGAGGTTTCAATTGAAACCCCCTTTGGCTAGCCTGATTAAAAATCTTATAAAACTGACTTGAGTTACATGCAATACCGAGCAGCTGACTCCGCTGCTATTTTAGCTAGCTAGCTAGCTAGCTGCTATTTCACTGACTAGAGCTCAAACAGAACGCTATCTAGCGTGATCGACGCTGCTAACCGTAAAGTGCAAAATTAATTTGAGTGAAAATGGGTGGGGCTATTACGTAAAATTATGAAAGGTTGGCGTGGCTACCCCAAAATTTTTCGCACGCTTTGCGCGCACTATTATAAGAAACCCCCTTATGAAAATCCTAGATCCACCACTGATACTGTACTTTACCTAATCATTAGTGGGTGCCACCTCATTCCTTTGGGATTTTTCGCTGCTGCCTCCTTTTGATGTTTCCCAAAGATATTCATGAACAAGGTAGTTGTCCATAACATGTTGCATGATGTCTTTGAGGTCCTCAGTCATTGCGCTATCCAAAACAATACTTATGAAACTGTTGAGTTCCCACTGAGTCGTTGGCAGTGTTTCTCAATGACTCGTTGGTGTGGTGTAGTGAGTGCAACCTGATAACCTTTATTGTAAGTTGTATAGAGTATAAAATTATAGTTATGTGTGTATAATTTTATATAACTTTTGTGGAGAACTTCGGCACCGGTAATTGGTGTGTGAGCCAGGAGTAAAGAAGAGAGAGGGCCACGCTCCATCCGTTTCTATTTTTTGTTCTGTTTGTTGTAGAGGTCTTTAAACAATAGCAGATTATAATCAGTATAGTGCTGACAACTACAGTAACTAATCCTGTCAACAGCAATGGAAATAACTATTGAAGTTAGTGGTGGTCATCATGGTTATCGAGTCAGTAGGGGAGGTTGTCGTGGTTGTCCTGACCGAGTCAGTAGGGAAGGTCATCGTGATTGTCCCGACCAAGTCTGTACAGGGGGGGTCATTGTGATTGTCCTGACCGAGTCAGTAGGGGAGGTCATTGTGGATGTCGAATTTGCAATTTCAATTGGATTTGTGGTTGCTGGTATTGATGGCTCTTCTACGAAAGTAAATTAAAATAGTGATAATTTGGTAAGTGTAGTAGTGGGAGGCTGAGAGATATTGTGGCAGTGTAAGCATACTGGGTGGAATGGGGATAGAACCCATTGTAACAGTACAGGAGAGATTGTCATCAACGGTTATTGGGGTGGTAGTCACAGATGGACAAGCTACCTGAGCTTTGTATTCAGTATTGTACGTCTGTTTCCATAAGGGTTGACTACCACCTGCCGATCCTTCGGAAGGAGCAGTGTTGCTGTGAGCTGTTCATTGGCAAGTAGTGAATGGTGCTTCTGTGAAGGTTGTTAGGGTCTGAGAGGATTGGTACAAATGAAAAGGTGGTATTTTTGCAGGGTATTATTTCAAAACAGGTATATATGTGTGCTCTTACTTTAAAAACTCTACTCTGTTAGTAAAACTATCTGTGTATGGTATAAAGGTCGGGCCCTGTCCACTGTTGTCCAAGTTTTAGTCCTGAATATCAAGGTATCTTATTGGTTATTAATTTTTTTTGTACTATTATTGAAAAAAATGTTTCCTTCCCAAAATACAGGGCCTATCCTAGTGACTTGTTATATGAGGAAACTATTACATCCCAGAAAACCAGAATCTGTTCACTGTCATCAAGTTTACAGTCTCCAAAAATATGCAAACCATTATGTATTACAAGTTAAAAAAAACATTGGAAATGTATTGAGACATAGGAATGGTAAAAAGAAAGCAAACAAGATGGATGGAATGGCTGTTTGAGTGTGTGCAGAATTGTTCCTGTGTGGGCTGCATGTATTACTGTGACTCTCTTTCCATGTTGAGTCCCTCATGTTGCCCATAGGAATAATTCTTTACACACTCAAACAGCCATTCCATCTTGTTTGCTTTCTTTTTACGATTTAACCATTCCTATGTCTCAATACATTTCCAATGTTTTTTTTAACTTGTTTGTTCTCATTTTTTCATAATTAATTTATAGCTTATATAATTTTTGCTATCAGCATGAAAGCGGTGTCTCAGGAGGCTGGAGCTGTTTCTTAGATTCTAACAAATTTATTGGCTTTTCTCATCTTCTTATAGTCACAACTAAATATAAGTGTAACAAAGTATTCACCTGGTAAATATTGAAGACTGAAATGTTGCAGAGAGTTCAGCACAACTAGAAATCTTCAGTTAAAAGCAGGAAGTAGCGAATACTCAAATTCCAAATAACGCACACTTGTCTAAGGGTCGTCATTTTGACTTTTCAAGTAGCTTATGAATTATGCATGAGTGTAGAAATTAATGGCTGCCATATGGAGAAGGCGCTTTTCGCCTTGTATCTAGCGACTCAATGAGAGACATGAAAAAACGATGCCAAAAGGACAAAGAAGCCAAGTCTATTCGTTCAAGAATCAACTTCTGAAAGTGAGTGGTTTTTGAGAAAAGTCGTATCAAGATAGAAGAAGAAGAAGAAGAAGATGGAGAAACTTGGAGGTTTGGCATATTTTAGTTCGTTACCTTAGCGATGGTTTTAGGCCATGTTTTTGGGCTTGTTAGAAAGAGAATGAGCTAAGAAGTAGCTTTAGAAGCCTTTTAGTGTCAAGCGCTCATTTTTTGCAGAGTTATTAGCGTGAATATTTGTATTGCGCTAATGGGCCATCCGTGCCATTCCTATGTACCCAGTACTACCGTACTGGGAATACTAGAAGTCGAAGTATAAGTATGTAAAGTAAGGCATATTAATGTATTCAAGTATTCTTTGTGTACATATTTTATGTGTAGACTTATTTGTACAGTCGATTTCAATTCCGTTGAAAAGTTGTGTATCATGTGACAAGTATTCCATAAATTTACGTTTCCAAAGAATCTGCATAATTTTATAGTTTCTTAAGTCAACATGTAAAATGAGCTCAGATAGCCATGCTTGGCCTGATTCTTGGCAAACAATGTACCAGCCAGAATGTATACATCAACAGATGGGGAAAACTTGTGTACACACGCAAGAGCATCCAGTCTGGTGGAGAGTCAGTGTCTACTATCTCTAAGGCTCGGGTTCGCCCAGGTGCAATGTAAGGGAATAAATCATTCGCTGGTGTGTGGAGTGCACAGTGTATTGAAAGGTTGGCAGTTCAATGTGCATCAGTGTTAATTATATGGTTCCATATAAACAACACTCATTGCGCGACTCATGATGATGCCACAGTTTGTACTTTGGTATTGTATGTAGCCTCAGAGTCCAATCCTGATGACAGTGCAGTTGATTTCATTGATATCACCAGTGATGTCAAATGAAACTCTTGATAGCACTAGTGAATTTTTCTATTAGGTTAAGCAAAAGTGATTATGACATGAAAAAATGACGTATTGGTGTCCAGTTCAAGATAACTGGATAAAATGCTGAAAGAAAGTTCTCTCAATTGAATGGAGAATAGGAGTGTCAAGTAGGCTTCATTGAACCAGGGCACAGCTGGAAAGGAAATTAACAATGGATTACAGCTAAAAAAAGACCTAGAGGATATGTACAAGATGTACATTCATCACAAAGAGATTCTAATGTTGTGTTTCCTCCCACAGAAAGGTATAGCTACTGGTAATAAATGAAAGTAGGAAGCAACTTTTTGTTCTGAGCCTACTTCACCAATAGCTATATACAACCTTTTTGCTATCTCTGCAAAGCTCAGGTCCATTGACAGTCGTTGCCGTACTACTCTCCAGCAGGTAATATGTGCAGTGTTCCTTTCAGGCTTAGTAGACAAGTTGGTTCAAATTTAGTGGGTAGACAAGCACTGTACTTTGTACTTTCCTTTCAGGCATGTGCGTTACGGAAGCATATTAGACAAACAAGCAAACCTTAAGCAGAATTAAAATCGACTGTAATGACCGCTAAGCCTCATGGATTAATCATAGTCATTAACCACTTGTCACAACTGAATAATTATTATGACACAACTGTAATATGTATTCCACTTGTATGAAAAGTTGTCATAATCCGTGATCCCTGTACAATTCCTATGGGCACACAACACTTATAGGCGAAGAGCTAATTTGGCCAAAACATAACAAGATGGATACCGTATGGCCGGTTATTTTGGCGAGAATTAAATTTGGCGAAAGGGAGCTCAAACGATATTGGCGAACATTAATTTTGGCGAGTAAAACTTGGAAAGTGCATTACGTAATACGGCGAGGTTAGTAGCTACGCCTTTTTTTTGTTTTTCTTTTAGTAAATAGAGTGAAGAAAGCTTTTTCTTGCAATGAAGCTAAGAAGCAATCAGGCTAACTCTGCTGAGAGCCTTTTACATTAACAGTGAAGCTTTTTCCCGTGTAAAAGAAACTACAGGACGATCGTGATATTGCCGCGCATCTGAAGCTTTTTTTCTAGCCAGGCAACCAAATTTTCAAAAGCGATGCTATAGATTTTATAGCCTAAGTATCCCTGCACTTAGATAGCATGTTTCAAGCTTATTTCGTGAAGAACTGTGGAGAAAACGTAGCTCTATTACCGTTTTATCGTGATCGCACCGGCGCGTATTCCAATATTTACTTTTTGCGGTTAAATATTGGCGGATTTAAGTTTGGCGATTTGGCGAAATTCGCCAATTTCGCCAAAATAAAATCCTCGCCAAAGTTTCCGTCTATACGGTATCCGATTTGAATGCTCTTATTGCACTGAATCCAGTACCATAATTATGACCTTTCTACTCTTAAATATACACACATATGTATATACAAATATACAAGGTGCTTTTAGGTCTAGTTTGCCTTCTTTTTACGATTTGGCCATTCCTGCTACATTTCTAATGTATTTTTTACTTGTATTTAAAGTTTGCCAACTTTTGAGTAAAATTAAAGGATACAAAGTTGGTTCGATTCATAACCGCTGTACAATTACTATGGGCTCACAATCACACTGGTATACNACACTGCTCCTTCCGAAGGATCGGCAGGAGCAGTGTTGCTGTGAGCTGTTCATTGGCAACTAGTGACTGGTGCTTCTGTGAAGGTTATTAGGGTCTGAGAGGATTGTGTACAAAAGAAAAGGTTTTTTTGCAGGGTATTACTTCAAAGCAGGTATGTGTGCTCTTACTTTGATAACTCTACTAGGTTAGTAATACTTACAAAACTAACTATAAAGGTCGGGCCCTGTCCACTGTTGTCAAAATTTTAGTCCTGAATATCAAGGTACCTTATTGGTTATTTTTTTTGCATTGAAATAAATGTTTCCTTCCCAGAATACAGGGCCTATCCTAGTGACTGGTTATATGAGGAAACTATTACATCCCAGAAAACCAGAATCTGTTCACCGTCGTCAAGTTTACAGTCTCAAAAAATATACAAACCATTTTCTAGCTTATACCAGAATTCGAAGTAAAGTAAGGAATTTTATTGCATGCAAGTATTCTTTGTGTACATATTTTATGTGTAGACTAATTTGTACAGTCGATTTCAATTCCGTTGACAAATTACGTATCACGTGACAACTAATTTACGTTTCCAAAGGATCCATGTGAGACCATAATTTTATACTTTCTAAAGTCAACATGTAAAATGAGCTCAGATAGCCATGCTTAGCCTGAATCTTGGCAAACAATGTACCAGCCGGAATGCATACTATCAACAGATGAATAGTGTAGAAAACTTGTGTATGCAAGAGCATCCAGTCTGGTGGAGAGTCAGCGTCTACTATCTCTAAGGCTCGGGTTCGCCCAGGTGCAGTATAAGGGAATAAATCATTTGCTGGTGTGTGGAGTACACAGTGTATTGAAACGGTTGGCAGTTCAATGTGCATCAGTGTTATGGTTCCATATAAACAACACTCATTGCACAACTCATGATGATGCCACAGTTTGTACTTTGGTATTGCAATCCTGATGACAGTGCAGCTGATTTCATTGATATCACCAGTGATATAGAGGAGCTACAGGTCAAATGAAACTCTTGATAGCACTAGTAAATTTTTCTATTTGGTTAAGCTGCAGAATGCAAAAGTGATTATGACATGAAAAAATACTGTATTGGTGTCCAGTTCAAGACAATTAACTGTATAAAAAGCTGAAAGAAAGTTCTCCCTATTGAATGGAGAATAGGAGGCTTCATTGAACCAGGGCACAGCTGGAAAGGAAATTAACAATGGATTACAGCTAAAAAAAGACCTAGAGGATGTGTACAAGATGTACAGTCATCACAAAGAGATTCGAATGTTGTGTTTCCTCCCACAGAAAGGTATAGCTAATGGTAAAGCAGGAAGCAACTTTTTGTTCTGAGCCTAATTCACCAATAGCCAGAGGTTGAAATTACATCCGGTCATCGGTCAATTTCCACACACTTTCAATAATTGACCGAACATTTCCGCGTGTGCTCGGCGAACGCAACGCAGGTGCCANCAATGTACCAGCCAGAATGTATACATCAACAGATGGGGAAAACTTGTGTACACACGCAAGAGCATCCAGTCTGGTGGAGAGTCAGTGTCTACTATCTCTAAGGCTCGGGTTCGCCCAGGTGCAATGTAAGGGAATAAATCATTCGCTGGTGTGTGGAGTGCACAGTGTATTGAAAGGTTGGCAGTTCAATGTGCATCAGTGTTAATTATATGGTTCCATATAAACAACACTCATTGCGCGACTCATGATGATGCCACAGTTTGTACTTTGGTATTGTATGTAGCCTCAGAGTCCAATCCTGATGACAGTGCAGTTGATTTCATTGATATCACCAGTGATGTCAAATGAAACTCTTGATAGCACTAGTGAATTTTTCTATTAGGTTAAGCAAAAGTGATTATGACATGAAAAAATGACGTATTGGTGTCCAGTTCAAGATAACTGGATAAAATGCTGAAAGAAAGTTCTCTCAATTGAATGGAGAATAGGAGTGTCAAGTAGGCTTCATTGAACCAGGGCACAGCTGGAAAGGAAATTAACAATGGATTACAGCTAAAAAAAGACCTAGAGGATATGTACAAGATGTACATTCATCACAAAGAGATTCTAATGTTGTGTTTCCTCCCACAGAAAGGTATAGCTACTGGTAATAAATGAAAGTAGGAAGCAACTTTTTGTTCTGAGCCTACTTCACCAATAGCTATATTCAACCTTTTTGCTATCTCTGCAAAGCTCAGGTCCATTGACAGTCGTTGCCGTACTACTCTCCAGCAGGTAATATGTGCAGTGTTCCTTTCAGGCTTAGTAGACAAGTTGGTTCAAATTTAGTGGGTAGACAAGCACTGTACTTTGTACTTTCCTTTCAGGCATGTGCGTTACGGAAGCATATTAGACAAACAAGCAAACCTTAAGCAGAATTAAAATCGACTGTAATGACCGCTAAGCCTCATGGATTAATCATAGTCATTAACCACTTGTCACAACTGAATAATTATTATGACACAACTGTAATATGTATTCCACTTGTATGAAAAGTTGTCATAATCCGTGATCCCTGTACAATTCCTATGGGCACACAACACTTATAGGCGAAGAGCTAATTTGGCCAAAACATAACAAGATGGATACCGTATGGCCGGTTATTTTGGCGAGAATTAAATTTGGCGAAAGGGAGCTCAAACGATATTGGCGAACATTAATTTTGGCGAGTAAAACTTGGAAAGTGCATTACGTAATACGGCGAGGTTAGTAGCTACGCCTTTTTTTTGTTTTTCTTTTAGTAAATAGAGTGAAGAAAGCTTTTTCTTGCAATGAAGCTAAGAAGCAATCAGGCTAACTCTGCTGAGAGCCTTTTACATTAACAGTGAAGCTTTTTCCCGTGTAAAAGAAACTACAGGACGATCGTGGTATTGCCGCGCATCTGAAGCTTTTTTTCTAGCCAGGCAACCAAATTTTCAAAAGCGATGCTATAGATTTTATAGCCTAAGTATCCCTGCACTTAGATAGCATGTTTCAAGCTTATTTCGTGAAGAACTGTGGAGAAAACGTAGCTCTATTACCGTTTTATCGTGATCGCACCGGCGCGTATTCCAATATTTACTTTTTGCGGTTAAATATTGGCGGATTTAAGTTTGGCGATTTGGCGAAATTCGCCAATTTCGCCAAAATAAAATCCTCGCCAAAGTTTCCGTCTATACGGTATCCGATTTGAATGCTCTTATTGCACTGAATCCAGTACCATAATTATGACCTTTCTACTCTTAAATATACACACATATGTATATACAAATATACAAGGTGCTTTTAGGTCTAGTTTGCCTTCTTTTTACGATTTGGCCATTCCTGCTACATTTCTAATGTATTTTTTACTTGTATTTAAAGTTTGCCAACTTTTGAGTAAAATTAAAGGATACAAAGTTGGTTCGATTCATAACCGCTGTACAATTACTATGGGCTCACAATCACACTGGTATACACTGGTATTCAACACTTATGGGCAAAGAGTTTGGCCTAGGTTTGGCAAAACATAACAAAATAGATATCATTTGAATGCTCTTATCACACTGAATGCAATGGTGCAGGACCCAGTACCATATGACCTTTCTACTCATAAATATACACAAGGTGCTTCTAGGTGCTTTTTTTATACTGATGACATGTTTTTAACTATAAATCACTCAATCGTTTGTTGTATTTTTGTACCAATGTAACTAACATTCAACGAGCTTAGTAAAATCAAAAGGATACAATTAAAGTTTGTTCAGTTCGTATCCCCTGTACAATTCTTATTTCAAATTCAGTCACAAATAACATCACAATAAAAATGTTGAATATTGAGTTTCATTTTTCTTCCTCAAGCTGTATATACTAGTGCAGTCATGCAATATACTCAGTTGGAATCCTTTCTCAAATAGTGGCTATATCTAGCCGGATATGACAAAATAATTTTATCCTTTAACTCCTCACTTATAAATGGGTGGTTCGTATGCTTACCATGTTGGTCTACTTCACGTTTTCCTTTGTCAAGCTTTTTGTGTAAGTAACTGAAGCCTCTTGGGTCCAAAACCATGAAGAATACACTATCCTTTTTGACAGACACAAATATTAAACATCAGACTTATTGCATAGAGTGTTCTGTATTTGCTACGTTCTGCAGAAGGCCTGCCAATTAAGAAAGTGGTGGTGCGGAAGTCCACTAGTTTCTAGTTTTCTTTGTTTCCCGCCAATGTAGCAATTAAGGCATTCAAGTATATAATTATTTTGTTCAACCATAGCTAGCTTCTGAAATGCATCTCTTATCTTAATTGTCCAAATGTTTATATGTGAAACCCTTCAGACATTGCTTTTTGCAACAGTCAAGGCTCTTTGTAATAGTGAGCAAAGGTGAGCTAGTTCTTTTGTAATCCTGTTTTCTTCACAAACTTCTTTATCTAGTTATCGGGATTTTGCATGTACTTTGTTTCCTTATTCCTCTGAGAGTTCCACTTCCTTTCCAATGTCACCTGAGTAGGAAAAAATAAATTTGTTTGCACTGTTTACACTATCTTGGTCCTGTGTTTCCATAAAGGTAAAGGTAGCCATGCTTTAAGCTTAGTGAGCTTTATTAAAAATTGCTAAAATGGGTGAAGTAGTTAATGTTCATACCATTACACTGCCTAGTAAATGGAGCTGTATCTCTAGAAGTACTTTTCCTATAAAACTTACGGAAACTTCCTAGAGCACTCTGGAGTGAGCGCTGGTGAGAGGCCAGAACAATACAATTTTGTTTTCTCCTTTGTGACTTACTTGAAAGCGATTTCCACAGAAACAAAAGGTAGTGAGCCAACTTGAACTGTACCAGGTAACTTGATTTTATCCACAGTACGTTCTTTAATACTCGTTTTCTGCCTAATTGTTAGCAAACAAACTCTAGACAGCTGTGGAAAAAATATAGCTGTAGCTGTAGCCATTTAATGTAGGTAATGGTCATCTATAGACCACGTGGTTTGCCCTGATAATGCACATATGCATTTAATGTTTCTGCAAGCACTCCAGCTTTTGTAATGACTGATAGCTTTATTGCAATTGAGCACTCAAGTGTTGCAAAAAGTGCATAAACAAGTAGTAAAGATTTTCTAAAAATAAGCAGTGTAGAATGGACTTAGAACTTCGGCACATGACTACTTCATTTTTATGTCCAATTCTCAGTGACATATAGGTTATATCTGCATTTCCACTGATACTTCATCCCAATAATTAGCGAAGTGATTGAATCACTTATATGACTGAATCAAACTGATGAAAGCAATAGGTCTGGGAACTCTAAAATAGTCAATAAAGTTTTGCTGGACCACCTAAGTGTATCAGCAATCATATACTGGGTCTTGCTTGTTAGTAGACCCAGCATTGTCCACATTTACAGGCATTCTATTGAAATTGATCATGATAGAGTTTTCAAGCAGACACTTAAATCTGGAGGATCAAATGCTACATGTAAACACATTGGGGATGTGTCACTTGGCGTAATGCTTTTAATGGAAGCTGCAAGAAAGGTAGATGAGGCTTTTTTTGCTACACCTAAAGGAGGTAAACATCCTGTGAGGAATGCTGAGAAAGATATATCCAAATGGCCAAACACCTCTTAAACCATTGAGAACAAACTTCATGTTGATTCCGTAGCTGTATTTCATGATCCTACAACAAAGGGAATGGAAAAACTTACTGATTCGTTGCTTCAATCTATATTTAGAAACAAACAGCTGCAGATGCTGAAGAAGACTTGGAAGCAGGAAACATATTATATGAAATTGAATTAGAATATTTGTTTTGAGCTGTATGCAATATTTACCCGATTTACCGGCCCCTACAGCTACGTTCAGTGATGGTATAGTCTTTCACCAATAGCAACACCTTTATAATTAGCAATAAACTTATATATATTAATGTTCAACCCTTATTTTCTAGTACACGGTAATAATAATATATTATCAGTGATAGCTGCACAAAGAAGGCCTGGGAACGAGGTTATAATAAACCATTGACATATGGAACTGGGACTTGCATTGTGTCCATTTTGTTGTATTTTGTTTGTGGGTATATAGGAATGGCACAGATGGCCCAATAGCGCAATACAAATATTCCCGCAAATAACTCTGAGCGCTTGGCACTAAAAGGCTTCTTAAGCTATTATTTAACTCTTTCTGTTTCTAATGAGCCCGAAAACATGGCCTAAAACCATCGCTAATATACTAAGCTAAAATATGCCAAACCTCCAATTTTCTCCATCTTCTTTTTCTTCTTCTCTATGGTGGCAAGAGTTTCTCAGAGACCGCTTGAAGCTGATTCTTGAAAGAATAAACTTAGTTTCTTGGTCTTCTATTGCTTTTGCCATCTGTTTTTTCTCATTGAGTCGCTATATACAAGGTGAAAAGCGCTTTCTCCATATGGCGGCCAATAATTTCTGAACTCATGCATTTTAGCTAGTCTAGCTACCCTTTCCATATTCAAGTGGGCGTTATTCGGAATCTATTGTAGGCATGCACTGAGTGCCCCAAGTTCTGGTTCTGTCTTATCCTCTTGCTCTCTTTGTTCAATTCTGTTCAGTAGGGAAGTTATCTTTAGCTAATAAGATGCACATATAATTGACACAAATCATGTTTTCAGCTTGAGATTTCAGCTGTCTACAAGGCATGTCTGTGAATAGTACAGGCTGAGGTGTTCCCGTACTGAAGGCTTTTGGCAAGTTCTCTGCTCAGGCTAAAGACTAAATTCCACCAACAATTGTTCGAAAAAAATAGAACAAACAAGTACAAAAAACATTAAAAATGTAATACAAACACAGGAATGGCCAAATCGTTAAATAGGGAGCAAGGAATGGTTGTTAGATTGAGCAAAATCATTCCTGTGTCTACAATGTCATTGAGCTATGAACATAATATTATATGTGACACTGTAAAATGAACTCGCTCAATCTAACAACCATTCCTATCTTGTTTGCACACTTTTTTACAATTTGGCCATTCCTATGTTCGTACAAGTAAAAAAAAAACATTGGAAATGTAATGAGATATAGGAATGGCCAAATTGTAAAAAGAAAGCAAACAAGATGGAATGGCTGTTTGAGTGTGTGCAGAATTGTTCCTGTGTGGGCTGCATGTAGTACTCTCTTCCCATGTTGAGTCCCTCATGTTGCCCATAGGAATAATTCTTTACACACTCAAACAGCCATTCCATCTTGTTTGCTTTCTTTTTACGATTTGGCCATTCCTATGTCTCATTACATTTCCAATGTTTGTTTTTTTTACTTGTTTGTTCTCATTTTTTCATAATTCTTCGAATCACATTTGAGTTTGCGTGTATATGGTAGTTACCTGTACACTATCAGCATGGAAATTATAGCTTATGTAATATATGCTATCAGCATGGCAGTATCAAAGTTTCGGCAGCATCATCAGCCTCAGGAGGCTGGGCTGTTTCTTAGATTCTACTGGCTTTTCTCATCTTCTCATAGTGACAACTATATATAAGTGCAACTAAGTATTCACCTCATAAACATTGAAGACTAAAATGTTACAGAGAGTTTAGCACAACCAGAAATCTTCAGGTAAAGCAGGCCACAAATATCCCGATTCCAAATAACGCACACTTGTCTATCTGGAAAAGGTCGTCATTTTGCAGTTTCAAGTAGCTTATGAACTGCATGAGTGTAGAAATGAATGGCGGCTATACAGAGAAGGCGCTTTTGCCCTTGTATCTAGCGACTCAATGAGAGACATGAAAAAACAATGCCAAAAGGACCTGAAGACAAAGAAACCACCAATATTCGTTCAAGAATCAGCTTCTGAAAGTGAGCGCTCTTTGAGAAAAGTCGTGCCAAGATAGAAGAAGAAGAAGAAGATGGAGAAAATTGGTGGTTTGGCATACTTTAGTTTGGTACTTTAGCGATGGTTTTAGTTTTGGTTTTAGGCCATGTATTTGGGCTCATTAGAAAGAGAATATGCTAAGTAGTAACTTAAGAAGCCTTTTAGTGCCAAGCGCTCAGTTTTTGCAGAGTTATTTGCGTGAATATTTGTATTGCGCTAATGGGGCATCCGTGCCATTCCTATGTACCCAGTACTACCGTACTGGGAATTACATTTTTAATGTTTTTTGTACTTGTATACATAAAATGAGCTCTTAAGGTTGGAAGTTTTTGAGTAGGTGAGAATCAAAATAAAACAGTAATAATATTCATAGGCTCATAGGATTTAGTCTCAAAATGGCTGATTATTGCTCAAAAGGGTCAAAGGTCAAATTTAGTAGCTCTCTAAAATAGTTGGTTTTTTTGCCATTGCCACTCACTCACAGGGAACAACTACCAGGTGGCTTGAAAGACAACAGATGAACGAAAAAACGTACATTAAAAAAAAGCAAAAAACTGCTTATCAAGTCTGTAGAAGGCTTTTTGTACCATGCATACACTTTTGACAACCACATTCTCTCACAAAATGTGTAACAGGTAAACAGGAAAACTGCTCCCACCCAGTCAAAAACTCAGCATAATATTCAAGACACACAAACACCTTACAAGCTCACATACATCACTGCCTCTCTCTCCTCTCCACCAGGGAAGAAAAATGGACTTTATACAGCCCTGTCAAATTCAACTTTTCCTGTACAGACTTACTTTGAGCTCACCCATGTGGCAGAGGGGTCAAAGGTCAGAGGTCAAAAGTCAATCACACTCAACACACATTATAGGTTGGATACGTCAACCAAGCTTCGAAGTCACAGCTAGCACACACTCTCCGCTAGCCATCCTGCAAACTTACTGCACATTTTAATGCATATCACTACAGAGCCATCATATTGTATGCACAGACACACCCATACAGTATTTTATGAGTAATTTTTTTTGTTTTTTTTAATTTAAAGTGCCTGCTGTCCGCGTTTTTCAAAGAATGCTTTGAAGTGCTTTGATGTGGTCTAATTTCCAGTCACTTGTTCGAAGACGACTTCCGGTCGCTAGTTTTTGCACGAAAATGTTTCCAGCACCTCCTGAAAACTTATATTTTCAATTGTACATTTTGATATAGACACTCCCCTTCATGATTCACTAATTAAATTAGCGATAGCAAAAAGTCCCACCCACTAAAATACACTAACCTTAAACCCTATTTTGTCAATGAAAAATATGCACTTCAAAAATTTGTAGTAGGTACAAAAAAGCACTACATTGTGTATAATTCATAGTAGGTATGTCATGTGGAACTGGAATTTGTATGATTGCATTCACTGAGCATCATGATACATAGACGCGCGAGCGCCCTGCTGTTGAGCTACTAAGTAACGATCTTTACCAGAACAAAATTGCATTCCAAAATGACCTGACGTCACGTTAGAACTAATATTGCATTCCTAAAGCGTGACAGGACATACATATATATATATAAAACGCTTGCTAGCAAACTGAGCTATACGTCGCGCTAAGGCGCTCGGCAATTAAGGCGTCAAAATCTTTACTTATTATACTCTAAACACATACACTCACATTCACCTTTTTTGCACCCCAGAGCACTTGTTACCTAGCTCACTGTCACATTACTGTCATCATTATTATATTATTATTATAGAATTGGTAAAGTTCTATTTTTGTAACACATGTCATTGAGTGATTATATTGACATGCATGCTGTACGTATAAGTTATTTTGCTCACAAACTCTATATAAAATTATAGTGTCACTTCATTATGTATGCAATAGCTAATAGTAATATTATTTTATTGTTGTAAATACAACTAGTATACATCCAGACTCTCTACATCAGTAATGCAGTCCTTTCACTTTCATTAAGACTTAGTGGTTCATCATCAGCATCATCAGTTGCCAAGTCAGCAACAATAACTGGAAGTCCAATCACCTTACCACCATACTTGGTTGTACCAGAATCTTCGTTAGAATTAGTATCCTTCGTAATACATGTATGTACATTAGTAGCTTTCAATGGATCGTAGTCAGATGATGCATAACCAGATGTACCTGTAGTTACTGTAGTAACTTGTTCAGATACGTTTGCCCCTGTATTCTCATCGGTCAAAGTAGACTCATTTGACAGAGGTTGATGTTGCAATTCCACAGGCCGGCCGGATGACATACCATAAGCAGTATGTAGTCTGGAAACATCAATCTCTGTGTATGAACAAATAGTTGAATGTTCCCTATTCTTTTTGTTGTGTGTTTTTCCCTGTGCTGGAAATGGTTCTTCATGATTATCAGTTCTTTGTGTGTGAAACCTTGCAAAAATTTTATTCTTTAGTACAGATGTCTTGAACACAAACTCCAGTGTATGATATACTACAATCAATAGAAAGGTAACCATCGCAATGCTGGTGGAAGTTTCATACAGAGCAGATTGAGTGTAGTTTGTCAGTTGGTCAGCATCCTGCAAATATAGGGTGGACAAAGTAAATATCATTAAATTGTACAAGAAAGAGCTCTCGAGGCAGTTGAGGGACCACTTGTTATATACAATGCCCTTCCCTAATGGATTGATCACTAATAACAGGGTACCAACTGTAATGAGAATAGCAAGAAGATTGATTTTTGGATCACTCGCTATCACTGAAAGAAGATACAAGAACACACGTAGAAGTAGTAAGAGTCCAAACCAATAGCGATGTTTAGGAGCAAAGGGAGCATGACAAGCATCAATGAATGGATACAGTCTAGTACTACCAATCCAGCTAAGACATTTCTTGTGCGAGAGTCTCTGAAGCCATTGCCACAATACAAGTAGGCCAGTGTAAGCAATTCCAATCACAGCAATCATGAGTGCTGTAATAAAGAGTGGAATGTGCTTTCCTTTAAGGTACACAACATTTCCATCCACTTGCCATACTGTTTCAAAACCTGCTCGATCCATGTACCTGAGTTTTGAAGGAGACATTGCTGCAATGATGGTACGAATTAGCTTGGTGTATGATAGCAAAATTAGTGTTGCTAAAGTAGCTGCTGGGTTTCGTTTGGATATGAGCCGAGCAAATTTGTTTGAGCATTTGCTAATGGCTACAACTGTAATCACTAGTAATATTATGTAGCATGGGAATGCCAATTGCAACCATACCTTTGCATAGCTATCCATCCCATCAAAGAAACAGGTTTCAACCCCCAGATCTAAGTTGAGCCACGCAATAAAGATTGTTAAGACATTCTGTTCACTGGATGGATAGTACACTGTACGATGGGCTGATATGATGTTAGCATAAAGTATTAGTCCATTAAATGTTCCTATAGCAACTGTCAAGTTGAAAAATAAAAGAAAAGCAACAAGAACGAGCCCAGCAAGAGCAAAAGCTAGCAGCAATGAAAGCCAGTTGTTTGAGCATGACATGCAACGTGAACTACCGAGAGTGAGACTGAGATGTTCTTCACACTGTCCACATAACTTGCCCGTACGGTTGTAAGTACATTGTATGTCGGCACCGTTTGGTTGATTCAAATCTATATACCAGTCTCTCTTTAGTGTAGAGCAGTAGTCAAATGGACAATGAGAGTTTAAGAGAAATGTTTCTATACCATCTGTGATATTCCTGTAGCTAATCCATGTACCCTTCACTTTAAGTAGCGTGTTATTGTTAGCAAAGCAACTGGTAACATACGATTTAAGATGTGGATCACAAGTACATGTACAGTTTGTTTGATTGAATTGTATTTTGAAGCCTGTTGGACAGGTGCAAGGCTCAAATTGTATCGTAATCTGTGCCTGTGATTTTCCAGTGTTGTTGCATGGACCAATGGCATAGAGTAGTAGTTGTTCAGAGTTGTGTGGGGAGAAGGCAGTGTAATTTAGTGCTGTACATCTATCACTGATGCTTTGACTTGTCTCTCCCTCACTAAGCCCACTATCATGAGAAAATAGCGATCCTCGAATTGTAGCTGGGACTGAGTTATTTACTTGATCTACAGCAGCAATTAAAACTGAAAATGTTTCACCTTTCTTTACTTTAACAGCTGGAAAATTGTAGTTACAATCAGGTTGATCAGATATGCAGAAACATACTCGGACTGGATCAGATGATATTGTGGATTTGTCATGAAAATCTTGGATCTTGATGTTTGAAACTGTCACAAAGAATGTTGTTGGGCTCTGAATAGTTGAATTGACATTGTACACTTCAGCAAAAGGACTGATTACACACCTGTCTAATAGCCCACCATAAATTACACCACCAGACACATTTGCTTCATTTTTACTAAACTGAGTATTGTTTACATTCAGGAGATAGATACCTTCAATATTTTGGGTGTTGATATCTGGAGTATATAGAGCTAAAACTTGAAAGAAACACTCACTGCCATTAGCTGCAGAGAGGTCAGATGCACATGTCTTAGAATGGGTATCTGTTATATACAGTGCTCCACCAAAATTTGCAGTATTGTTTATAAACTCCATTATCAAGTGATTGCTAACAAACTGTGTTGTATTTTTTAGAAGAAATTCGGGCTCAGTTTTGACAATGTAAAGTTTAGCATTCAAGTCTAAGTTGATTGCCCCTCCTTGATGAGCTGAGTTAGATACAAATTTAAGAGATTCTTTCTGATAGTTAATAGAAGAACCAACAGCATGGATACCTCCCCCACTATGTGACGCTTCATTGGACATTATTAAGGTGTTTTTGTTAATGTTCAGTTCACTTTGTGAAATATAAAGACCTCCGCCTGACTCACTGACCATGTTGTTGGTTATAGTCACATCACCATGGATGTATACCTTACTTTCTACTGCTCTGATGCCACCACCATTCTTGGCCGTGTTGTACGCTATAAGTGTTGTGTCCAAAAACGTAACATTTCCCTGAAAAAGAGTCAGCCCACCTCCTTCTGAGATTGAATCTAGGATTGTATTGCTCACAGATGGTGAATTGTTTTGTAAACTGGTGTACCCTTTAAACTTAATGTCAGTCGAGAAAGCATAGATTGACCCAATGTTGTTTGAAATATTCATGTGTCCATTAAACAAAAGTACACTTCCTAAGGTGTACACTACGCTTGTATTAGCTGTATTGGAATGAATGGTAATGTTTCCAGTAGTGGTGACACTTGTAGACCACAAAAATATAGCTCCTCCATAACCATTCCTATTTCCACTGGCCAAATTGTTAGTGAATGAGTTATCATTCAAAGTGGTCATTTGGAATTCTACATAGAGTCCTCCACCTCTTGCATAATTTTTAGCAGTGACAGTATTCCTATTGAAGACACAGTTATCAAAGTTCCCAGTGCTGCTTAGAGAGCTTGTGGCTCCACCATAACCATTGAAATTGCAAGCTACATCATTCATCTCAAACAAAATATCAGTTGCATTAATTGTGCTATGTTCAATGTCAAGTGCTCCACCAGTTCCAACAAAGGAAGCAACTATAGAGTTGTTAAGGAAGTGGCTAGCTGTTATAGTCGAGATCGTTCCATTTGCAATACATATTGCCCCACCATACCCACGCATTGCAATAACATGGTTGCCTACAAATAAGCAACTATCCAATTCAATGATACTGAAATAAGCACATAGTGCCCCTCCACCACCAAAAGTGTTGGCAACAATTGAGTTTCTGTAAAATCTGTTCAAATGTAAAACGATTACACTAAAGTTTGAAAACAGTCCTGCACCAGTTGAGTTTCCAAAATTGCTGTTTGTCACGTTATTACCAATGAATGTATTTGAAAGTAATGTAGCATTACAATGCTCAAGAAACATTGCTCCGCCTGACCCATCAGTGGGTACTCCACTTGTTATAACAGTGTTGATTGAAAATGTTGTACTATTCATAATGAGTGTTGTATTGTATCCGTAAACAGCTCCTCCACCTCCTGTCACGGAGTTTTGTGAGAATGTAGAATTCCTTGCCACAATAGCACTAGAGTCAGCATAGACTGCTCCACCAAGTTGTCCCTCTCCAAACACTTTGTTGTTGGTTAAGGAGCTGTTGTTGAACTCTATCACACTTGACGAGGCTGTGTACGTTACTCCACCTACTCCAATACCAGTTGTGTGGCTAACTGTTGCAAAGTTATCGGCAAGCACACAACTGCTAAGATCCATGTAACTAAACTGAAGCATATTTATAGCTCCCCCTCCTCCATTAGCAGCACTCACAAAGTTTCTAGAAAGATTGCAATTGTTTAGAGCAGAGTAACTGGAAAATGACTGTATTACTCCACCAAAACCTGTTCCATTAACAGCAATGACAGAGTTTTTGATCATCGTACAGTTGTTCAAGGAGATTGCACCAGAAGACTGAGCGTAGAGTACACCACCATATCCGCTAAATGCTTGCACAGAGTTATTTACAAATGTGCTATTGCTGATTTGTAGCATAATATTGAATGAAATGGCCATTACACCTCCACCTCCATATCCATTTACAAATACAGCATTGTCTTGGAACAAAACATTGGCTAATTTGACATCACTAAAGGTAGAAAATAGTGCTCCACCACCTCGAATTTGAGTAAATTGATTGTCAAAGCTAGATGAAATTATGGTGTTGTTAATAAATGAGCTTACATTGATGCTCACACTGCTTGAGTATATGAATAACACCCCTGCAGTTGGGTATACAGCTGACACCGAGTTATTGAAAAAAGTAACATTTCTTGCCTTGAAAGAGTTTACATTTGTGAGATAAATTGCACCACCCAATCCATAATATGATTGGACTACAGCATTGTTGATGAATTTGCTATCGTATACAGTGAGGAGAACACTTGAACCAGTGAAAATTGCACCACCATATCCATCATAAACACCAGTAACAATATTCATTTCAAACACACTCATCCATATGGTAAGGTTACTGTTGATACAGTAGATGGCACCACCACGTGCAGCCATGTTCCCTTCAAACAAGCTATCTTCAATGGAAACACTACTGTTGCTTATGGCAATAGCTCCACCTTGAACAGTTGAACTAAAGTCTAGGCTTAGATCATTTGTGAAGGAAAAAATGCTCTTAAAAATAGTTACATGAGAGACGCTGATGATGGACAATATTGATTTCTCAATTCCTTGATTTTGAAAAATGGAGTATCCCACATCAAACATATCCACTAATGACACTATTGTGTTAACGCAGTTCATGAACTCTAAGCCATTTATTGTTATGTGCTCACTCCTATCAAATCCAAACCAGGCATTGTTTCCACAAATAACTCTAGTACCAGTATCATTCAATGTAACAGTACCCATTGCAATCATACTAAATCTTGTGGCGTTTTTAACTAGAAAAACTGAGTCGATTGTGTGGTTTCCATGGAGCAGTACAAGAGTAGTGTTGACATTATCATAGCTGCAGTTATTTGTAGCACAGTCACTCACATACTGAGTTAGAGTGAGACAAGGCAAATGATTGTCACTCTCTGAGCATGATGTGTTTAAATGAGGGGTGATGTAGTACACTTCAGAGTCAGTAGTGCAAATAGTAACGGGTGATAACAATTGTAGGATCAGCAAAACCTTCACTGAGAGTACGTTGGTTAAGTTCACGTTGGACATTTCTAGGCAACTCTTGCATACAGATGGCTTGACTTTATACACACAATCATCAAATTTAATCCTGTCAAAGGTTAAGTATATAATATCCATCCGGCATAATTGTAATAATTTTATGCACATTCACTAGGCTAAGCTAGTATAATTATAGCAGTATGTAAATAAGGTTGAAGCACGGAAGCTATTCCAATGTCATGTGTCTTATCGACAATTTTTTTACTACTGGTACTACTATGGGATAACATTCGCAAGGAATGGTACATGATTATTGATAGACACAGGAATTACAACTATTTCAAACAATAATTATGATATTATACTGTCTTACTCATACATGTACAATTTTGTGTTATGCGTAAGTGGCAAGATTGTATAATTATGTGTGTGCATGTAAAGAAACCCTTTTAGACTTTTTTAGTTATAGTCTAGCTAAACGCAAGATGATACCTAATCATGACATGGTACCACTGTGATTATGAAAAAGACCAAATTCAGGGTTACCTGAAGGTGTACATGTGTAGGACTGTACACACTGTTTTTATTGTAGAAATAGTTCGGAAAAATCAGAACTTCTTTAGCCAATCATGAATCTTGTTAAATGTACTACAAATACCTGGCTCTTAATTACCAAAAAACAGTACATGCATTCTTGAGCAATCTTGGTGAGTGCATACGTGATGTTTATTAAAAGCTATAGAATAATTTAATCTACCTAAGTATGATACAACACACAGTGCCATACAATAAGCTATTGAAGTTAGTCTGAGGACCTTTTATAGGCCAACTAATATCATCAATCACAATCAATCAATCAATCAAGTATCATCAATCATAGTCATATTATTATAGGACTAACGCGTGGCTCTATAACATAGTACTTTTTTACCAAGGGTAGAGGTTCTGTAGTGGGGTAGTATAATAATATTATAACATAGCTCTATAACATATAGTACATAATATTATATCATAGCACTATAAGATAATACATATAACAGCTCTATATTATCATAGTACATAATTATAACATAGCTCCATAACATAGTACATATAACATAGCTCTATAACATGGTACTGATTATTTTTTACAAAGCTAGGGTAGAGGTTCTATAGTGGGGTAGTAGATAAGCAGTAATGATAATCCTAAAGGTTCAGGCTAAAGCATAACAAACCATACTCTCTCAGCCAAGTTTATACAGATATTATCTACCTGTAAATCAGGCTCACCTCAGTTTTTGTTTGGCCTTAAAGTCCTGATACTCATAAACTTAAAACTTGAAGCTCCCTTGCTGCTGTAGATCTTCCTCCGTAGACAATTAATGCACGTGTAGCCTGCTCTCGTGACTAGAGCCCCTCCCTTCTGTTTTCATTTTTTGCGCATGCGCGTGAAATTACTGTGGCAGTTCTAGAATTTACTACCTCAGGCCAACACCTGTTTAGAGCTTCCACTTAAGTCGATTTGTCTTGAATCTGAGAGTATGAATATTAAAGAGGGTTCTTACATGTGATGAACCCATTGCTTTACTTACTCAAAGTAAAGTTTTAAAGCTATCACTATCAAAGAGGTCTGGTATAACAAAACTCCAGGAGGATTTCATTAAGTGCGAGAAGTTGTCTGATTCTAATGCTGTTAGAGATGAAATGAAGAAGCAGTAGTCGAGCACCATCTTTCCATGTGTTAAAGTGAAGACACAATAATGTTGTGTATCTGCTGTAGCTGTTGAATGTAATTACTTTCATTTGACAGTAACTATTACTATAATAATTATTATATAGTAAAAATTTCAAAAAAATAAGCAGTGTAGGAATGGGTAGTGCATTAAAAAGTATTGGAACAAGGAACAGTCCCAATTTCGGCACATGACTACTTCATTTTCATTTTTATCCCTCACGCATAGCTATTATTGTCGTAAATGGTTCAAAGAATGATCTGTACTTGAATAGCTTGGTTCAAATTCCTGCCAATCTTATCACTTGGCTAAAAGTGGAATAATATATAGCATGCAGGATTAGATTAATACCAGCCAAGACTTGGGCACAAAAATGAAGTAGTCATGTGCCGAAATTGGGACCGTTCCTTGTTCCAATACTTTTTAATGCACTACCCATTCCTACACTGCTTATTTTTTTGAAATTTTTACTACTTGTTCATTCACTTTTTTCAACACTACAGTGAAAAGACTATCAGAGACTGGTTAGTCCCTATAAAAAGCTTTGAGTTATCTGAGAAGCAACTACATTGGCTGCTAGAGCAGCTTATGCGCATGCGCGTTTAATGCCACGTGGATGACCTTTGAACTCTACCTACAAGAAGATGGCTACATTGAAGTACGTGAATTTATATTCTAAGTTTCAGAGCTTTCTAGTTTTTGTTTAGGCTTATTTGTGATGAAAACGAGTATCAAGGAATGTAGTACCTATGAAAAGGAGTTACTTTGTGCTGTCAAAGTTGGCTCAACACTTTCTGGTTCTCTGGAAATGCTTTTCAAGCCGGCGGTAAGTTAGATGAACAAAAATGGCACTATTGTGGCTTCCCACTAGCTCTCTCTACGAGTGCTGGGGAAAAGTTCTGTGAGTTTTAGGCCTTGCATACAATTGGTAATCTGTCAGTGAGAGACTGTGAGCAAGTTTGAAGACTCAATTTTGTTTTGCTAGATTTTTATGATCATAAACATTTTGTATTGTGTCTATGGGACAGCCGGCCCATTACTACTATACGTACTACCGTACGTATGATTATGCAACTGCCAAAGCTTCTGTTAAGCTATTTGAGTCAAATATTATAAAGATGATGTGCAATTCAGAGACTTAATTCTTATACTTAATTATATATTATAATTTATTGTTTCCTCATGTATTATGTTGTATATGCCTGCTCATTTGCTCCTCTTGTTGGAGTGTTAAATTACAATTACAATTATACTAAGGTACATTTACAATTCAATTTGAGTACATAATAGCTGTTATAATTATACAGACACTTTATTTACTTTTTCTCATTTACTTTATGCCTTTTTACACTTTATTAGCAGTAAAGGGAAACAATGTTCTTCATATTTACAAGGAAATCATTCTATAATATTATAAGCTGACCAGATCCCATTGAATTGACATTGATGATCGAGCAATGTTCATTGCAGGTAAGATCTTCTGTACAGATGTTTTACTAGATAATTCTAGCAATTTCAGTATCAGTCTTGTATGGACTATCAGTCCTTTCTCCAGTAACTAGAATATTATCATCAGGGAGAACTATAGCCATGCACCATGACCTAGCAACGCTCATGTTGTCAATAACTACCCAATGGTTTCTTTCTTGGTGATACTGATATATAAAGGATGATTTCTTGTCTTGTTTATCTCTGCCTCCAATGGCTAGAATACAGCCTTGAATGATTACGCAGGTGGAATACTTCACTGGTAGGTCAGGTAGGTCATGCCACACTTCCGAGTGTGGCATCATAGAAGAAGATTTCTGCATTCTGCTAACTGTTGATTGTTCTATTAGGTTGTTCAATTGACAAGAGAGTACTAAGTATTTGTTTGAGTCAGTGGCACCTCCCATTAAGTAAAGAGTATTTCCAAATTTAGTTGCACTAGCACTGTAGATCTTGTAAGGGAGTGGTGCGGCTCTACTCCATTGTTTGGTTGCAATATTGAGTATTTCAGTAGTATTGATCTTCCCACTACTCCTTACTCCTCCTATGACGACCACATGGGTGGTGGTGGAGAGAACTGTCGCTAACTTCCTCTCTGTAGGCATTGGAGGATAGAGCTCCTTCCACTTTTGGTCATTGTGGTAGTATGTCATCACCTTGTTAGTGTTTGAGTATCCTTGTGTGGTGTCCGATCCTCCTATTGTTGTCAGCATGCCATCGATATTTGTGAGTGTTGCATTTTGAAAAGGACAGTGTAGTATACTTGACCACTCAAAATCTTGCCAGTAAAATGTGTAGATAGATATCTCTGCTATCAGTATACGGATTGAAATAGACAGTGTTTGCAATGATGGTAGAAGACCCTCTCTCCACTGTTACAGTAGCAGGAGACTTTGGAGCATTTCTCCAAGTCAGCTTTAATTTATTTGGCTGCTGTGTGTCTTCTTCAAGTCTGACTTCTGGCTGTCGATTTTGTTTGTCTGAATTGAATTTTAGTTGTTGAAGTTGAGTTTGGAGCTGTAGAATTTGTTGATCTTTACTTGTTATTTCTTGTTGAAACTTAGCGACCAACTCTTCTCGTGACTGAACCTGTTGTCTAAGTAGTTGGATTTCTTGTTGAAATGTTGTTTGTGTTGGTAACATTTGCTGACTTGTATTCATAGATGTTAGTTTTAATTCTTGTTCAAATGTGTGCTGTCCATCATGAAGCATACTTTCTCCATGTGATTTATTTGGTCTCTATCTCTGATTTCACAAACACTGCAGGTAGCATAAAGAGCTGTGGTTTTAACTTGTTCTATCCTTTTACAGATTTGATGAATCTGAACCTTGTTAAGTTGCAAGTGTCATAACCATTGATGCTTCTTGAAATGTTCTACTCGAACCAGGTGAATCACTAATGTCAAAATCATTAAATGATGTATCAAATTCTGAATCAGACTCTGATTTTTCATTACAGTAACTGTTCATACCAGCATTTAATTTGGTAGCTTCTTTAGCTAAACTTTCGGCCTGCAGGTCCATGCTTCTACATCTGATTTACTATGACATTGTGCATGATGTTGATCATTCATAACTGTAGGTACATGATTTGCTCTATTAGGGTGTTTGTGGAATTTTTTGCAGCAATCTGAACAAAAGACTTTGTCACAATCACTGCACTGATATTCACCACTGTCGTAACATATTTCACAATTGCCACTTCCACCCTTAAGGCTAAGAAACAGGTTGATGTTAGAACCATTTGGAATATTTTCCATGACATCTTTAGTCAGTAGTTTGTTCTCAAATTGAAGAATCTGAATATGTTTTGGATTCCCAGTTTTTTCATAGATTTTGCTTTTAAAATGTCAGGGTTTCGGGCACAATTTGTATACGGTGTAATACTGTTATTGAAATTTCGGACATAAACTGTGAACAAGTTGTGATGACTCTGATTTGGGAGTTGACATTCAGGGGTATCTATTTTAGCAATTTTAAATATCAATAATTAGGCTTACCAATTTAATACAAAATATCATGATTACTCTAAACTCTGTTCATTATGATCATAATAATAAAATTAATATCATACGTATATTATAATGGCCTGATAAGCTAGCCCTTGCATGCATATGCTTAAGTTTTTAATTTTATAACAAACTTCCCGGCTGGACAAACTGTTACAGATTTAATAATGTGACGATACTTATATAGCTCGTGCTTACCAGATTTTGTTACAGTCACTATATTTTGACTCTCATCACATGGACAGCGTGGGGAAACAAGCTTGTCCATACAGTTCTGGTGATCATCGCAACATGATTGAAGTATCACTATGACCTTTGCATGACTGTTAGTAATTTATTACACTGTGCTACTATACTGTGGGTGACTTGTATTGAAAAAAAAAAAGTGTTGTTAAATAAACTCAGTGGTCAAAATATCAAAGATATTGTGGTTTAATTATGGTATAGCTCATGCAGACTGTCTGTATCTTTGTATCCTACTCAGTAGTATACTGTAGTATTTCTGTTGCTTACATGTACCTGTACTGCTTCGGGATCCACTGTCTGACCGCCAAAATAATTGGGATAATGTTTTCAATCCAAGGTGGTGTTTATATATTTCTTGCCTGGTACACATGCAATAGTCATGATGATATATCAGATGATGAAGTGAACATTGGTAATAATAATGCTATTCATGATTAGATCGTAAATTATAAAAGTATTAAACTTCTTACCGAAGTTTATTGTTGTACTCTGTTATAACCTTTCCACTATTCCAAGAGCTTCTCCATTTTCTGATCATAATCTCATCAATCGGTTCTTGTAAATCAATTAGATCCTTCAGAATTGTCAACAAGAATAGAAAACACCAGCCTGATATCAAACAATAGCCACCGGAAAAGTGTCTTCTGGCATGAAAAAGATTACCATCTGGCATTGGAGCAAAGAGAATGTTTGCATTGCCTTCTGGTCCAACAGTGGCTGTGTTGACTGGGAGGAATGCTTCTAAAGAAGCAGGCTCAATGCCATAGTCATCTCCCAGAAGAAGAACAAGTAGAAGAACTCTCAAATACTTTAACTTCATGATACTCAGACTACTTCAGCTCACTGCAACTAGTCACTTACTGCATGATAATTATGTTACTCCCGCCAAACTCGAACTACCATTCAGCTGGTTGACCAATCGTTGCACTTCAGCTCCACCCATGCATCTTTCTGCACATGCGCATTTACGCAACCTTAAAAAGTATATATAGTACGTACTGATTCATATTTATACATCTTCTATTGTAATTGTGCCAGTGTCCTTCTGCAGTGTCTCTTGCTATGTATATTATGTACTTCCCTCGCTGAGTGTACACATGGGGAGGTTTTATGCAAAACAATTTTAATGAAAGGAACTTCCTCCTTGGCCAGTTCAGAGTGAAGATAATGAGATTCATAGCCATTAATCATGCAAAATACAGGATTTACCCTTGATTTACCTTTTGCATAAATCGGTCCCATGATAGATGCAAGTCTTTAACTCAGAATTTATGCAAAATGGCCATTAATGAAAGGAACTTACTCAGCACGCGACCGTTCGTAGAGATAATGATATTCATTGCCTTGATTGCGATTAAAGACAGGGTTTACCCACGATCAGGCTTTTGCATAATTCCTTCCCGTATAGTACAGTCAGTATAATATCTTGCTTTATACTCAGCGTTTTATGCAGATTACCAGTTGCATAATTCCACCCCTTGAGTGACCCAAGGTAAGTCTTGCATAAATCAATCCCTAGAGTGACTCGTGGAAATCGTTGCATAAATCAATCCCTAGAGTGACTCGTGGAATTTTTGTTACTTTTATGCAAAGTTCTATATGACGAACTATAAAGGCTCTGGCAATATCCATGACCTTTGACCTTGCCATTGCCAGACTCAGAGCTGAAAATTCAAATAGCACTTGAGAGGAAATCCAGGGGGTACAAAGGTCCAAACAGCCCTTCTTTTTGCAGCAAACTGGCCGGCTAGCTAAGGTCTAGCCTGCAACTATTATATAGGGGGTAGATAGCACATGATCGGAATGACCTTTTGACCCCATTGACCAAACTCTGATCTGCTAAACATCGGTCCCAGCTAAATATCGATCCCTGGAGCTAAATATCGATCCCTGGAGCTAAACATTGGTCTCAGCTAAATATCGATCCCTGAGCTAGAGATTTCTATGCTGTGCCACGGTTCTTGGATTTTGCAGTTTCTAACCGTGAGTCGATGTTTAGCTAAATATCGATCCCTGGGCTAAACATCGCTTTTTTGAGAGATTTCTGTGCCGTGTTCTTGGATTTTTAGCAGTTTCTAACCGTGACGGGTCGATGTTTAGTAAACATCGATCGTCAAACTAAACACTGTTCAAAAATTAGTTTTGAGACATTTGGCACCCCATATACTTACTTACTTACTTACTTACTTCCTTACCGCTGACTTACTTGAACGCGGTTTCCAGACAAACAGAAGAATTTGAGCTAGGTTTGACAACACAAAGTAACTTCTTTTCATCCGAACTAGGGTCTTTTACCCTCATTTACTGCCTAAATGTATTAAAACAAGAGCTAGAAAGCTTTGAAACTTCAGTATAAAGTTGTGTACTTCATGTGTAGCCATTTTTCTAGTAGAGTTCAAAGGTCGTTGTCTCATCCACGTGGCATTCAATGCGCATGCGCTTTAGCCACATACTACTACTACTACTCAAGTATTTTTGTAGAGACTAACCAGTCTCTCCTCACTGTACTATATGAGTGAATGAACAAGTAGTAAAAATTTCAAAAAAAATAAGCAGTGTAGGATGGGCAGTGCTGTAAAAAGTATTCCCAGTACGGTAGTACTGGGTACACAGGAATGGCACGGATGGCCCATTAGCGCAATACAAATATTCACGTGAATAACTCTGCAAAAACTGAGCGCCTAGCACTAAAAGGCTTCTTAAGCTACTATTTAGCTCTTTCTCTTTCTAATGAGCCCAAAAACATGGCCTAAAACCATCGCTAAAGTACCAAACTACAATTTGCCAAACCTCCAATTTTCCATCTTCTTCTTCTTCTTCTTCTTCTTCTTCTTCTTCTTCTTCTATCTTCTCACGCCATATCTCAAACTTGGACCATTCCGGCACTTTTAGAAGCTGATTCTTGAACGGATGAAGTTGGTTTTTTTGTCTTCAATCGCTTTTGCCATCGGTTTTTAGCGCCTCTCATTGAGTAGCCAGATACAGGGCGAAAAGCGCCTCCTCCATATGACCGCCATTAATTTCTACACTCATGCATTAGCTTCTAGAAAAATTCGAATTGACGACCCTTTCCACACACAAAGTGTGCGTTATTTGGAATTTATAATAAATGCAAGTTCAAGGGGGGGTCACAACCATACCTGCCATAAGACCGTTTGCGACCGCGGTCAAAGTGTCGGTCAAAGGGTCAAGGCCAAATAACGTGGTTGGTCAAAGGGTCAAGACGATTTTGCCCTTGATTTCGGTGGTCATGGTGGTCAACTTCAAAGATTCCTTTGCGGTGACAAGAGAATTGAATAAAGTTACATTAGCCTATAGGCCTACTTGCAGATATCTGTACTATGTACGAGGACCTCTATATCTTTAAAATGCACAATCAGACAGATTCACAAAAGTTTTGCTTACTCGTATCATACGTACGGTAGTACGTATAGTAGGAATGGGTCGACTGTCCCATAGACACAATACAAAATGTTGGTCACTATAAAAATCTAGTCAAACAAAATTAAACCTTTAAAGTTGCTCAGAGGCTCTTACTGACAGATTACCAACTGCATGCAAGGCCTAAGACTCACAAAACCTTTCCACAGCTCTCGTGGAGAGCGCTAGTTGGAAGCCACCATAGTGCCATTTTTGTTCATCTAACTTACTTACTTACTTACGTACGTACGTACGTACGTACTTCCTAACTGACTTACTTGAAAAGGATTTCCACAGAACCAGAATGTGTTGAGCCAACTTTGACAGCACAAAGTAAGTTCTTTTCATAGGTACTACATTCCTTGATACTCGTTTTGATCATAAATAGGCCTAAACAAAAACTAGAAAGTTTTGAAACTTAGTATATAAATTCATGTACTACAATGCACTGAGCCATCTTTGTAGGTAGAGTTCAAAGGTCATTATCACGTGGCATTATTATGCGCATGCGCATTAGCCTCTTCCAGCATAAAGTAGTGCATGTAGCCTCTACTCAAGCTTTTTGTAGGGACTAACCAGTCTCTAATAGTTTCCATACTGTAGTGTTGAAATAAGTGAATGAACAAGTAGTAAAAATTTCAAAAAAATAAATAGTGTAGGAATGGGCAGTGCATTAAAAAGTATTGGAACAAGGCATGTCTCAA
>CAXIPT010000004.1:3627729-3668133 GCA_964030475.1 Tethya wilhelma | reverse complement strand
ACACACACACACACACACACACACACACACACACACACACACACACACACACACACACACATACACACACACATACACACACACACACACACAGAACCAATCTTGACCTATCTTCCTGTGTGGCAGACTGTCTACTCTTACAATTGGATGAGCTGAATCAAACAAAGCTAACTGTATTGCCTAAAAAGTACTGAGTATTAGCAAGAGTACATGGTGTATATACTCTTGTTATTAGTGTATAAACATTGTGTGTATTGAGCATTTGTGTGGTTTGTTATCTTCTGAAAATGGATTCTTGTTTTGTAAACAATGATCACTTTGTTTTTGGTACTCTTATAGTGCCTTATTGAAAATGTATCATAATCATGACTGTATAGTCTTTAAGTTGTCAAGGTTTGGAAAAAAGTTAGATAAAATCAATGTTTTCTAAAAACTTGTGAATCCATGACATTGTGTGTATTAATTTTGTACGTGACTACTATACTGTACGCATTGTCTTGTGATAGTAACTGTTGGTAATGTATAATCCATATCCCCATGAAATAATATTATAACATGTTTT
This sequence comes from Tethya wilhelma, assembly GCA_964030475.1. Classification (NCBI taxonomy): domain Eukaryota; kingdom Metazoa; phylum Porifera; class Demospongiae; order Tethyida; family Tethyidae; genus Tethya; species Tethya wilhelma. The sequence continues at coordinate 3,667,571 of CAXIPT010000004.1, read as the reverse complement.
TACAGCTCTTTTGATGCACATAATTATAATTATGTCCATCATACTTGCTAAGTTACGTAATGAGTTACAATGAAGTTATGTAGGGTAATGTCTGATTGAGCTAACTTGTCATCATGTTGCTGATGTGGCATAGCCGGGATTGCGTTGGACATCTGGGGGGGGCTTGTAGCGTTCTCTGCGATTGGAGGCTTTAGAACTCGCTACGTGTGTGTGCATGAGAGAGAGTGAGAGAATTTTAATTTGTAATGTGTTTACTACAATCTAATGGAGTACATTATTGTGCAATATTATGTCATGGTCTGAGTCCATGCAAGTTGATCATGCCACAATAATGCTACAGTATCAATTTCAGGCATAATTATCTTGAATGTGGCAGATATATTGTTGCAATTGAGTGAAGCCATGGTTTCATAATTGTGCTCTCCACGTATACATGTACAATAATACAAGCTGATTATGGACTGTATTATACGTAGCTATGATGCTGTACATGATTGGGATATTGATATCAAAATGTAAATTGATATACATAATATATCAAATCAATCGGTTTCAGGGCTATTCTGTCAGCTGTCAGGCTATAGGTATGATAATTATATTGCTCTATATAAACTGGGTTGATTGATTCTGTGAGCAATATACTATAGTAACAGGTTACATACTGTGGTAACCACAATAATGCATTTCATAATTTTCCTTGTAGTAAACACAACGAAACTAGAAGAATTGTGTCTAACAATACTACCACTTTACAACTACAGTCTGACATACCATTGACAAATTTGTTTCGATAAGCTATCTCTTCATAGAATCCTAGACAGCACACGCAACCAACAGAGAGCACCACCAGTAGTACACAGGTCACTGCAATGCCTATAATCCCAGCTCTTGAAGGGTTGTCTGGAGTTTGAGAAGAACGAGGGACCTGTGTGTGCATGCATTGTACCATGGCATAATAATTTAACTGTTGGTGTAATACCATATCCACCACGTACCTCCATGCAATCTGGCACATGACACATGCCTTCACACTAACTAACAACACAGATCTACATGCAACGCTGTAATATTATGGCATTGTTGATTGTTATAATCAGAATGATTTATACTTTATAAATATACATTTGGGAGGGGAAGTGCTTCTTCTGTTGTGTCAATTGCTCCTCCAGGCATTGTTGTATCCTGAGCCAACACCCCTACACAAGTGTACAATACTATTATTGTCATGTTATTGTGAGTAAACTAACAGCAGGTATATTTAATGGTGACATAATATTGTTGTAGTTACATGGCAAGTGGTACTGTAATACCTTGCTGATGAAGTGCTGTCAGTAGTACTGTGGACACCATTAATAATACGCTGATGGATGACACATTGAGCTTCATGACTTCTGTGAAGTATATAGTCACAATTAAGCTAAATATCCTAGATCTTTTTGCTGGATATAGTCAGTGACACCAAACAGTAACTGTTATACTTGTTTCTCTGTGCTACAGTAAGTCACAACAGTTTATTCTTGTGAAAATGTACTCGTTAGCAGTTGATGCACGTTTCCATAGTACATATTAACACCGTATTTGTTGATTACACTGTGCTATGAGGATGTTGGGGCACGATCGAGTTGAACGTTCTAGATATACAGTTCCGTTGCAATTGTGCGCGTGCGTATCTGGTAAAGTGTCTACTACGCATGCGCATGATTATCGGATTCCTCGGCTGACCGGTTTAATCAGTAGGGAGTCAATCAATAAGCTAGCACTATTATCCCACAGTAACATGCTCCATTGGAAACTATCTAACTATATACATGCATGCATGCCAGTCTGGAGTATCCAGACTACATGCATGCAAGGTCATGATATCAGGCTAGTGATGACGTCAAAGCTATATACGTACAATCATACAGTCAGTATTTAGCTGAATCTTTGACCTTAATTCGAGAGTGAGACTATAAGGTATTATGTATTGTTTTGAAGTGTATAGTACTGGTTATGCATATACAAGCAAGAGAATGAACAAGCCAATTAAAGGTAATATGCACACAATGTTAAAAAAAATACACATAAACAGTAATAATTATTAATTTGTTATGTGATCATAAACCTTTGAAGGTCATCTCACGGCCTAATTAAGTCAAGTTGGGCTGATCAAGTCACTACGTCTTGCAAGGTAAGCAATAGAAAATGTCTGTGTACTTTTTTGTGAAAAGTATGAATAAAAATACTACATGTGCATTAACACAAACATGCATCATTAACTCATTAAGATCATACAACTTGCCTAAGAGTAACAATTCAAAAAAAAAGGCCTAAAGAATCATTTTGGCTACTGTATATGATGACTCTGATGAGTGCAGTCATATTTAGTGATTATCTGTGAGGCCAGCACTCTCTCTCCCATATCCTCAAGAGCCCTACTCAGTTTACCCCATGAAGCTTGAGTGTCACTACGAAGCCACTCATCAATGAGTTCATCACGCTGTCTTGCTGTCCCAAACTTTTCGTAATCGATCTTGATTGAGTCCAGAGTGTGTTTTTCTATTTCCAGCATCACTCCTAGTCTATGCCAGTCAACCAGAGACTGGAGAGCAGTGGTGATGTTCAAGAAGGTCAGACGTTTAGCAGATGATGCAACTGCAAAATTAAAGAGAAATGTGATTATGTCCACCATGAGCAAAACATAGTCTCAATTATAGTAATACACAACCTCACAAAAAAGATGTAGTAAGCTTGCACTATAATTATGTCAAACATCTAAACCACATAAAATATGTGCAAATTAACCGTGCCACATGCCACAATTTGACTATACTTTCTATTACACATAGTAGCTAGGAGCTCAGGCAATATTGCTGAGGATAAGGTCGAAAAAAGTTGACTTACCAACTTCATGTAGTCCAATCCACAGCCCATACTCTTCTTTGATGGTTAGCACTGCTCTTGTATGAGAATCTTCCTCACACTCTAAGCCAGCACCACCATAATTCACTGACTGGGTCTCATGACTTGGTTGATTGCCCTTTATATTTACAACCACATTTTGATCAAGGCACAAAAGAGTTGTGTTACCCTTGAAATAGGCAAACCATTGCTCAGCTGCTGATAGAGAGGAATCAACCTGGTCAGAGTTAGGTCTACAGACAGCCATGTGCTCCTTATCAGGGTGTAGTGGGCACTGGAATCCTAGTTCGTAAGGAGAGCAAGTTGGAGAGTTTGAGGAGAACAGGAACTGCTTGTGTTTCATTTTGGAAATAACATGGTCGAAGGTTTGACATACTGTATTCAGTACATGATGACAGATGCAGTAATGTGGTCTGTCCAGAGGGGGAGTGATGGTCTGGATGTGAACTTCATATTGTTTGGGTTTCAAGATCAATGTGATGTTGTAGCTCCCACTGTAACGATTAACACGAAATGTGACACGATTTTTGAACAAGTATGTATCCTGGGGCTCAAGACTAGCTCCAAGCATGCCTGATATTGATCGCTGTGGTTCCATGAGGGTCCAACCTAGTTTTTTTCTAGCAACTAAACTAGCTATGGAGGCACAGAATAGGCCAAATGGCACAATACCATATTTGAAGCGGATCAGGAGGGGAGCAGGATCACCAGGACTTAGAGACACTCCAAGATAACTTTCTTTGGCTGATGGAAGGACAGCAGGCATGAAATAGACAACATTTTTATCACAGACTTTAAGAGCACAAGCAGCCAATGATGAATCACTTTCTTCAGGGTACGAGATAGGAGCTATGATATAGAGGTGTTCAAGAAGCTTGATAAGCTGTGGTAGAGGGAGGATGCCACTTTTCAAACTTTTTGAGAGTTTCTGGATATCATTGAAACAAAACTGGCCCGCTTGATTGAACATATCACATGCAGCTTTTCCAATAGGTCCAAACTTGAAGGTGTTTAAGATCAGCTCAGTGACACTATCAAACACTATCTGTGGATCACATATCACTGTGTCTTTCAGCTCCTCTACATCAGAGTAGTACATCAGCACTCCAATGCAATGGTGTAAGAACCATATCGCTTCTCGGACATTATTGACATGAAGTCGACGACCGATTTCTTCACAATGAGACAAGCTGATGGTAGGTTTGCCCATTCTTCGAAGGAAGAGACCAAACATGAGCCAGGAAGCTGGAATGGGAACCTCACTGAAATTGTGTAAAATAACTTCTTCGAGTCGTTTTTTAATCTTCTTTATTTCATCCTCACCACCTTCCATGTTATCCACATCAAACATGAGTTGGTCTTTGGAAGCATATCGTAAGAGATTCCTGTCAAAGACATCTGTGTCTAAAATCTCATTTAGCTCTTTCTGTAGTACTGCATCTATTTGCTGAATTTTACATTGCTTTTCTTCTGAATTGCCTTCTAGCTTGTCTTTATATGTCCCAATGAGCATTGTGGCCTGAGATTGCTGAGAAGTAATTTGTTTTCTTTCTGCACTTGTCGTGGAACTTGCATCAGATCCGAAAGTTGCTATGCTTGAGAGAACCTGAAAGATGACTTCTTGAAGGGTGTAGGAAGACTCACCAAGGAACACTTCTTCATTGTTTTCACTGACATACTTGATCGTGTATCTTTGCTTTAACTCTTGATCCAGCCGAAGAAAGATGAGGTAGAGAGCTGGGCCGATTGTTAACATTGGTAACATCTCAATGAAAGCTGGTTGTCCACCAGTGTCGACCATGTTGAGGAGAATGGTATTCTCCAGTAGAACTTTGATCTGCTCTTGACCAGCATACGATTTCAGAGCATTATTAAATGCTTTGAATGCTCTCTCAATTTCCTCTGATACAGGAAAAGGCATAGCACTGTGACCTTTGACATCATCCATACTCAGTTCTCTTGTTACAGCTGCAGTAGCAATAACATTTGCAGCAATTAGTTCTCTTTTTGATGGTTGAGTCTCTTTTTTATGAAATCTCTTTTGTAGCTCTTCCTTACTTTGCTGATTTGTCACGTGTGAATTAGTGCTTCCTTGTGCATTTTTGTCTTCTTTAGGTTGTTTGTTCTCGTCTTTTCTTATAATATTATGGCCAACAATTCCTTCTCTGATAAACTGGTAAAGAAGTTTTAGTTCTTCATCCAAATCTACACCACCACTTCCAACTGCTCTCCATGTAGTCTCAGAGATGGTGGCTGCTGCACTGGTCATTTTCTCCTCAGCTAGCTTCACAATAACATTGTGAGCATCAACTGTACCGGTACTTGGCTGTTGAATGGCTTGATCAATGAGATTGATAATTTCCCCCATCAAACGTTTCCTCAGTGAAGTTTTACCGGCACGTGGTGGTCCAATCATTAGGAGCTTCAGATATTTTATAGCTATGCTGAGACCATCCTGTAAGGCTCGTTGATAGGCTTCATAGTGTCTGGTACGCTCTTCTTCTTCTTTTCTTCTATTCAGATCTGAGTACACTATTGATAGAGAGAGATTACAGTTGTAGTATTAATTGTATGATGTGAAAAGTAAATTATTTAACCCTTGGCATTTGCAAATGTAGCCATGCATGATTTCTACATGAAGTCAATTTGTGTGTATGTACAAAAATCGAGTGAGCATAATATTACTAACACCAACATAAAAACTATAAAGTTTTCTAAAATCAATATCGTATATACAACTGCAGGTAGTGGTACCAATCCGTGACAGTACATAACTGCAAAGATTCGGGTCTGCAATGTAAAAAGTTTAGATAAATCAAGGGTAAAATTAAAATTTATTCTGTTGTTGACAGCGTTTCCATAGTAATATTTGTGTAAATACTAAGCACAAACATACATACTTATCAAATATTCAAAGTTCTGACTGTATTACAAGATACCTTATTCACAAGTTGGCTCTTTATCATCATTCATTTTTGAGTGTTTTGAGCAGCTGTTTTGCCTTAACATGCATACCTGAGACTGCTGTTGCTGATTTATTGCATGGGTGCTGGCACAGCAGGGCATACACCACCAATTGCACTACCTGGACGACTTTCTGCTCTTGGCGGCACCTGACACGAGACATGCAGCAGAGGTGCTGCAGATAGCATTACAGACCCTTAACTTCCTGGGTATCAACACACAAAACAGAGGGTCCACAAAAACGTGTATTATCTTTCTTGGCATTCAGATTGACATGATAAACTGAAGCTCCCAGCCGAGAAACTTACACGCCTGCAACAGATGATACAGCAATAGATTGGTAAGAAGTCCTGCGAGCTGGAGTCCCTGCAGGGACACCTATCGCATGCAGCAACAGTGATCACCCCAGGTCGGTCCATAATTCTTAAGAGAATTGTTTTGCCTGCTAGGAGATCGGCCAAAGCATCATCATAATTATACGCCTCAATGCTTGCGCGAAGGCTGATCTGCTGTGGTGGAGTACCTTCTTGCAAGACTTGAATGGAAAGTCCTTCTTCCCAGTGTCCGAGCCATCCGTAGATGTGGTGTCAGATGCATCGGGTGCCTTTGGTTGTGGTGCCTTCTCGAAGCCACATGGCTGGTTTCAATTGTCCTGGCCTCATCACTGGCAGGCTACCCATATTGCCGCTAAGGAGATGGTTCCCATTGTCATCACCACCGCACTATGGGGTCCCTATTGGGCACGCAGACATGTTTGCTTTAAGTCAGACAACATGGCAGTTGTACAGGTTCTCAAGAGTCACACAGCCGAAGATAGACTGTTGATGCATCTGCTGCGATGCCTGTCATTTTACGCAGCATATTTTCGCTTTCACATGATTGCCATCACATACCTGGCAAGCTTATAACGTGGCAACTGACACAATTTCCCACAATAATCTCCCTCTCTTCCAATCTCTAATGCCACAGGTTGCCCGCACCCAAATCCCCAATGCTATCCTGGACATAGTGGTAACTCAGCAGCCACAATGGGGATCGCACACTTGGACAAGACTGTTTCTGAACTCATTGACCAAGGACTCTCACCCTCAACCAGGTCCATTTATCAGTCAGCTAGGATGGAAAAGCTACCTGCAGTTCTGCTCGCAGTTCTCACTCATGCCCCTACCGGCAGTAGAGGACCAACTCTGTGCCTTTGCGGCACACCTCTCAGAGACAGTCAGCTGACAGACTGTCAAGTCCTATCTGTCGGCCGTTCGTTTCTACCACATTCGTTATCATCACCCTGACCCTATCATAATAGTTTTCTTTTCTTGTTTTGGTGCGGTGGTTCTTTTTTTTTTTTTTCAGAACCATAGTTTTAGGTACAAGAATGATCATTACTTGGTTTTCACCCGCTTCAATGTAAATTTTATTGTTGGGCGTATTTGGTTTATTTAATGAAGCTTTTCAGTTTCTCACAAGATCCTACCAGGAGCACATATAATGAGAAAAAAAGGGAGAAGAGGAGGAGTCCATGGGAATCGCCACACAGATTTAATGAAAATCCCAGAATTTTCTTATTGGAGTTGTGTTACTATTTTTAGCAAGCGCGTGCTAGCGATGTTGCTACTAAACCAGTGAAAATTCTGAAAATCAAGCACCTTTAAAAGCATCATTTAGCTATTAATAGGGCGAAGTTGTTGCTTCAAGAGTTGGAAGGTGTCAACTACAGTGCCGTGGTGACAGTCAGTTGGGTAGACAAGCAGCTTTGCCTATCATATAATAATAATATCAACAGTCATTTTGAACGAGTGTAGTGTTAACTGTTTGTCCCTTCTGCCTTGAATCCTCGTAGCTGTCCTCTGTTGACTGCAGCTGTTTGATCATCATCGCTGCCAAACTCGACAAGCTAGCTATGTACGTGATCTAAAAAATAGTAACCAAACTCCCATGAGAAAATTCTGGGATTTTTATTAAAATCCGTGGGCGATTCCTGCTCCTCCCCTTCCCCTCTTTCTTCTCATTATGTGCTCCTGATCCTATACCCATATATATTATTAGGAAAATGATGATTAAATTAATTTTATGAAACGTTTTCATAGCATAATGTTTATCTTTAACTCTCATTGTTTCATATAACTCCAACCTATACCGTAGATCGGGAAATTTTCGTCGGTAAAATATTTCGCCTGTTAAATTTTCGCGTAGTTTAATTTTCGTCGTTGCGGATGATTCGGTAAAGATCGCCATACAAAATAATTTTTCGCCGAGTTTAATTTTCGTCGGTAATGGTCGTCGACGAAAAATTTTTAGCGACGAAAATTTCCCGATCTACGGTATATGAAAATGTTTGCTTTACTTGTAGCATAGGATTGGAAGCCATTTATGTTTCCACGAGTGTTCCATGTTGTTGCTTATAGAATTGACTGTCAAATAATATTATGACATCTTTATTAACTCTTCAATACCAATTCATGTGGTCGTTCAGCTAGGAATGCAAGTGTTTTTTAATCTAAGCCATCTATATATCATGGGATAGTTGTGTATAATGATGTTACATCTATTGGAAATACTGTTTTGGGGAATTTTGGTTTTTGAATAATAAGATCTTAATGTTTATTTGCTGTGTTATTACTGAGGTAGTTTTCATATATATCTTAGGGTTATTTACTTAATCTCTAGGTACTTGAGTCCTTAATTTATGTAATCTAGTTGATTATTACCGTTGAACCTTTGTCTGCTTTGTTTAACACCACATTATTGTTGTGTACTAGTTTTTTAATGCTCTTCATTCTTTTGTGTTATACATGCTATCAAAATTGGCTGTTTATGCTTTGTTCCATCTAACTAGTATAGGATCTCAAGTCTCATTCTGTGGTTGAAAGCCTCTAACTTATTGTTCCTTCTCTGAATGTTTTATTAAAGTGTATTGTATGGGTTTCTAGCAATATTTTTGGTCCATGATGGTTGGTTTCTTGGTTTTAGTATTGATCTTTGTTTCTGTAGGTGGTGTGTTGCCATGTATTCTTAGTTTTAATTGTGCAAGTTTATGTTTGGTGTCTGGGTTTAGGGAAAAAGCCTATAGCTATTATTTAGGCCTTTCCAGTCTACACGAATGCATTGAAATTGTGGGTGTGTCAAGTTTTGCTGCCCTTCACATCACGTAAAATTTTGTTCTGATTCCGAGGCATAATTACATCATTGCAAACTACGTTGACTGATGACGTCAAAACGAAGGCACATGGAAGATACTAGGACTTTTTCAGGATTTTGCAACGGTATTATATCTCCGGTAACTAAAGTTTTGCTAAAAGTACAGTGTTGTACAAGCAGCATGGTGCTTGTCTGATGTCAAGCTCGAGGTAAGCATGTTCATTAGATTTTAGCTGAATAGTTTTAGTTACCGGTCAGGAATACTTCTACAGTATATGTTATATTTTTAGATGTAATTAGTTACAAACTGGCTGAGTATGGATGCCCTCAGTTGTTAAGCCTCGGCGCGTGCGTAGCACGTGCGGAGGGTTACAGTAGTCGTTTTGTGTGCCACGGTGTGTGCGTCTGTCTGTTACGGGATAATCTGGAGAATGGCAACTCTATGGTCAAAATGGATGGTACTTAAGTAGAGGTTATCTTAAAATATTATGTGTGGTGTCTTGCAAAATGCTGTAGTTTCTGAGATCTGAGGCTTTTGTGCTTCTCTGAACGCTTAGCTTCGAAACTGTACCTATTAATCACGCTCCGTGTGGTGTGCGTTATCTAGAAAGAGGAGCTTGGAGGGACAGTTAGTTCATAGTTGGACTGGATTTGTGCTTGTGCTTGTGCTTGGCTCAGGTGCTTGACCAGGTAACTCAACTGCTTGCAAAAGTCTTGTAAGTTAAATTTAGTGATCGAGTGTATAATTGTATTGAAAACACAACACTATACTGAGAACACTGAGTCAGAGTCTCACTGTTGGAGTACTGGCTCAGTGCACCATGATTGAGTCCTAGCTGAATCATCACAGATGTATTACTATGGAATCATCAACATCGGTCTTGTAGCTAGTATTCATCAAATGTGAAATGAACATCAGTGTTCAAGTTTTCATGCACCGTCACTATACTAATGGCTGCCCAGCACTCCGCGGTATAGTTTTCACTGATGTCACTGCCACTATAGTCTGCAGGCTGGCCACTGCTATCAGTAGACAGTCAAATTTCACAGGCCAGACTTCAGACGTGCAATGAATTGCTAATGGTACTCTTGGTCTTATTTTGCAGTGCACAATTTTATTATTATTCATATTTTAGTAATGCATTTTCATGAAATGCGCTGAGGCTTGTGCACCATCGGTGCCTTCATTTTGCACAGTGCTGCCCAAAAAATCAAAGTCGTCTGGTCCATTTTATCGCTACACTGTAGAAATTCGACTTGAAGACAATTTGGACACTGCATGCATTCCTGTTAAAAATTACTTTCTTATAACAAATATGGCTCTAAGAACTTTAGCTACTTAATTCTTTTCTGGCTGTTTCTCCTGTGTTGTCTTTGCTTCCATGTGCTTGGCCACCATTTTGTTTAACTTCCGGGTGGAAATTAATTAAGGATGCCACTCGTGTACACTGTTCTTTAGTATTTTTATTTGGTCTTCACTTGGTTTTACTTCACTCCTCTTCTGGTTTTAATTCATTATCATTCATGTAATATTCAGAAAAACTATTAAAACTTATTGTTTAAAGGTGTATTTCTTCTTTTCTTTGTCTTTACGTTGAGTTCTATCTACCCCGGGTAATGTCTTCCATTTTGTCTTCTTTCCTTTCTCCTGGCAGAATTTTTTTTTTAAAACTGCACGAGTATAGATCCCGTAGAGATTGTGGAAGATCATGTGATGATGTAATGTTATTGTTAGGGCTTCTTCTGCTTTTTTGGTTTTTTTTTTGACCTTTTGTTTTGTTTTTGGGCTTACATCCTCGTTATGTTTCTTTTTACTTTTGTGAGTTTAAATTTCCAGAGTGTTTCACTGAGTTGTGCAGACTCTTCTGCTACTTTTTGGTTATTTCAACTGAAGTTTAGTCGGCTTTAGTGCTTGTTTGTTTGTGGTTGAGATTGGATTTGCCTTTCCCGCTTTTCCCCCTGTGTTTCAGGTATACTTGCATATGTGATGGGCCTCCCTGGTTGTTTAGTTTGGTTGTTGTGGTTGTAAGTGTTCTTTGGCCTTTGTGCACGCATGCATGCATGCATGATGTCACCTCTTAGTTGAATGGGGCTGGCCCATGTGCTATTGGTTCTGCAGTTGTTCCCTGGCATCCTTATGGACTGTGTCAGATTACTTACCGTATATAAAGGGAAATTTTCGTTAGTGCAAAATTTTGTATAAATCGTTAAAAATGTGGCAGGAAAAATTTTTATAATTTTAAATTTCATATATACGCGGCGAGCGCTCGTATAAAGTTAATGCGGAAGTTAAATTTTCGCAGTTTTAATTTTCATATATTCGAATGGCATACGAAAAATACGAAAATTTCCTGCTATACAGTAATTTGCTTTCCTTGCATGGGATACAATTATTTGGTTTTCTAAAGAAGGATTGCATGTTCTTCCTTCAGATCGTGTTTATAGTGCTTCTGTGTTTTGTAGTACAGGTATATTTTCCTACATGTATATGAATAATGCATGTTCTTCTCATATAATTATATCAACTGCATGAATTCTTCTTTTGTAGTTCTTCCAAAATCAGTAGTACATACGTATCTTGAAGATACTTATGTCTCTTAACACTTCTTCAATCTTTTGATATCTTCTAAACGGTTTTTAAATGTGATGTATCAGGATGGCAGCATCTACTATTAGCTTAATTGCATGAATTATAGAGCAACTTTGGGCAAAGGTATAATCATGTATGTACTTAATTGTACATCCAGCAATGAGCTCGTGGCAGAATAATGCTGGACAAGTTTCAAAAAAATCATGCATGGTACTATTATAGCTTACTCATTTTGAACACATCTCTGCCAGCAAAGAGTGAGTATCTGTCCAACTGTTTTCTGAATTTTCCCAGTGTACGGTCAAACTGCTTGTGTCTGGATGGCAAACAGTAAATTTTAAAGTACTAATTGTACCTTCATTATATAATATTATGTGATCATCTCGCATCGCTTCTTACCTTATAAGCACATCCAAACATGTGTTGCTATCATGATCAGTTCTGATATAGAAAAATTTAATGTAGAACAGCAAAATAGGTATAACTGTAATAAGCTCTTGAGTTGTAATTATAATTATCATTTTATTAAACTACTTACACATTCATGATTGTATCATTTACTAGCATCTTGCTAAACTGCTCAGTATGTTCCCGATGACACTTGCCCAATTCAAATAGAAGCTCTTGTTCAGCATACTCTTGCTGGTTGTCAACAGCATATATCTTTTTGATGATTTCACCACCCAATCCCATGTAGGGATCGAACAGAATTACATCCTTTAAAGGCACAAGGTCACTCGACTTTCTTTCAATGACGAATTTACCTGAAACAAGATATAACAGGCATAAGATTGATTCATAACAAACACTAGAAAATTGGTCAAGACATACAGTAAGAGTGAGCAACATACTTTTATGCACAAAGGCTTGAGCAATAAGTTCGACATTGTATCTCTTCAGGTTTATGAGCCCTACTTCTCTTCTAATTACTGGATATTCATGGTCTGGCTGGAGGTGTTCCTTGTCAATGAGATACTCGACTGTAGGCACTTTGGAACAATAGAACTCCTTCGTTTTGAGAATCTTACGGATCACTTTTGATCTCAGACGTAGTCCTTTCATGAGTGTGTCCATTCCTTCCTTTATTCTCATGAGCAGCAGCACGGCCTTCCCATCCTCCACCATCTCCACGATGGTCTCAATACCGTCCATGTCCTGCCAATATATGCCATTCTTCCAGATTGTACACTCTGCTCCTGCAAATAGTGAGTTCGATGTCTTGACAGCAAAATGGCTCTCTAGTCGAAGGTGAAGAGTTGTTAAAAAACGCTTTCCAAACATGTGCTCGTAGTTGGCACACTCCAAACACCAACCAATGTGGTATTTGAACTTCTTGTCAACTTTCCAAATTGGAATGCCTGGCTTGTTATTCTGTATCAAACCTGGAAAGAAGAGTAAAGAATCTCCACTGCTGTGCCTTGAGCCCACGAACTCCTGAGAGAGTACAAGAGCTAGTGTGGAGTCAGATCCATCGTCCGTATACCGTGTACCAGGACCATCTAGCTCAAAATCATTTTGAACATTCTTGAGCACTTTCTGGTCATCCACGAGCTGACAGAAATCAAGTCGACGAAGGAATGCCACCAGCATATCAGGGTCCAGGTTGGGGAAGTACTCTCTCAGTTGAGACTTTCTCAGAACACCTTGCAATGTGGTAGACAGCCTGTATCCAAAGCTTTCAGGAGCCAAGATGCTACCATTGACCTTCTGAAGCAGTGTATCGAAATCCAGGATGATCCAGCTCTCCTCAATATGGTAGTGGTTGGGCAGAAAGAGCGTCCTTGTGCGAGTGGTCATGGCTTCAGCTAGTTCACAGAGACGATCAGCTTGGATTGGCAAGGGATAATCTGAGTCCCTTGCTTTGGAGATGATGTCTTTGATCTTACAGCAGAGGAGATCACGAAACTTGTCAAGCAAGAAGACCCACAGAACGTGACAGCACACATCAAGATCTTCATCAGGGGCACGCAAAAGTTGGCAGCTAGCTTTGAGACACTGGCGTAAAGCTTGTTGATTGAGTGGATTTCTATATGACATAATTATACCAAGCCAAGGAGTAAAATTATTATGAACCCTGATAATATTATTCAATCTATGATTCAGAATACATGCATGAGTATAATTTAATCTTAAAAAAAATCTGGTATTATAGTTATTATTCAATTGATTAGCTTTCCATGTACTAATAATTATAACTAGTTGTACACTGAGTGCAGTTAATTGCCTCGCACGTGACGTTTGAAGTATTTAAAAGTATGTGTACTTTATGAGTACAGACGCATTTTAGCCACAAACCTCTGGCACTGGAAAAGGTGATGGGTTCAAAGTGCGGTCATGCCATTCGATTTGATGAGCTGGCCCCAGGTTTAGAAAGAAAACCTAGTTAGACCGAAAGAAATGGAGTACCATGAATACCTGATCAGCTAACTCCATGTATTTTAAACTCTCACCTCTTGTACAGTTTATAATAATGTACCACAATGATGTCTCTGCAGTCTCATAACACACATGATTCTACATATATACGAAGCACGAGATCTCGAGCTGTGCGCGCGCACGTGTTTCGTACATTATGGTAAGGATCATCACGATCACGAGCATGCAGCTAGCTAGTCTACGCCGTGCAACGTGACGAAGGAGGAGGGTCTAGCTCGATAGACTAGCAGCTAGCTTGTTTTGATCAATTTCAAACCGGAACAATTTTTGCCAAATTGGCCCAGTTTTCATCCGGTGTTCATGACGTATAATTGGATATTACTTCCGCAATTATTGGCAAACCGGAACAATTTTTGCACGTTTTCATCCGGTGTTGATGACATGTAATTGGATTTTACTTCCACAATTTTTGGCCCTGCAAGATTACACTGCCTCGCGCTAAGGCACTCGGCAATTAATTTTTGACCTACCGACAATCCAAAGAGAAAAATCCTTTGCAAGGCAACTTTGCTTTATCCAGTTTTCTCCTGGCATGTTTCTCAAGAGCCATGAGAACTTGTTTATGATTAGCTATTTTCTTTATTAGCTTATCAACATGAGAGGCAATGACAATGACATGAGGCTCAGTGGTACCTGAGACAGGAGTCCTCATAATGAAAGACACCCAGTAGTTGATCTTTCTGCAAAACAAAGTATGGTATAATTATTTCGTACAGCATGTCAGTACATGCAATATCAGATTCATGTATTTACATCTTGTTATGATTGTTATTAATTATTAATTTTGCCATAATTATCATTCCCGCTACGGTAGTACTGGGTACATAGGAATGGCACGGATGGCTTGGAGAAAGTTGGAGGTTTGGGATATATATTTTAGTTTGATACTTTAGCGATGGTTTTAGGCCATGTTTTTGGGCTCATTAGAAAGAGAAAGAGCAAGTAGCTTAAGAAGCCTTTTAGAGCTAAGTGCCCAGTTTTTGCAGAGTTATTTGCATGGATATTTGTATTACGCTAATGGGATGATTATCTTCTTCTTCTTCTTTATATATATTCTTCTATCTTGTGCCGATTTTTCTCTGTGAGCGCTCACTTTCAGAAGCTGATTCTTGAACAAATAAACTTAGTTTCTTTGTTTTCAACCACTTTTGGCATCGGTTATTCGTCTCTCAAGCTAAGTCGCTAGATACAAGATGAAAAGCGCCTTCTTTGTATGGCAGCCATTCAGTTCTATACTCATGAATAATTAATAATAATAAGTATTTTCAATGAGTGTTTATTTTTCATATTTTGACACAAACGGCACCCCATAGCACCCACTTAACTTGACCATGGGATACAATTATAACTGTGGTTATTACCAGATTCTGGTCACGTGGAACAAAAAGTAGTATAAATCCACCAGACTCTCCCATGCAGAGAGTCTGGCTAGCGAGACTATTCATACACCTCTGGTCTGAAACCAAGAATGAATAATAAAAGTTATCAACTAATTAAGGGCCAGCTACTGTAGTGAACTTTCCTAGCCAAAGCCAGATTCCTTTAAGCATGCAATAGTATTGACCCAGGATTGAAAAATTGCATAAACGAAACCACCATGTAAGCCTGATTGATCTAGTGCAGTAAAAATTTCCTAAAAATTAGCAGTGTACGAATGGGCAGTGCTATAAAAAGTACTTTAGTTTTCATTCAGTTTGATCCCTTGTACCAATTGTTATACATTTTTATTGTCATAACTGATTCAATTATCAAATCTTCACGTTGTAGGATTGCTAGCTATAGCTAGTCTGGCTTGATAAGCCTATACTGCCTATGACTGATCAAGTCAGGTGGCATGGTCATTTTGGGCACTGCATGAGAGCATGCATATGGCCTTGCCGGGCTCATGTATATCTACGAGTTCTATATTTATAAGGTAGTCTAGCTGTTCATTAATTTTTGATACCTGTCCTATAAATGTGTTGCATATTTTGATGTAGCTTGCCTGACTACATGACTGGATCGTGGCAATAAACTTACTATTTTTTGGCATCCCACAGACCACAACACTTTGGTTTTTAGATCTGTATTACATTCAATATTAATGTTATGGTTCTCACAAATATTTTGCATTAATTTTGATATCTTAGACAAGGTGTTATGTATACAAACTCAATCAATTTAGTTAGCATATAAGTTTCACAGTATCAAACTTTTGCGGATGTCTCTAGTCAAACATTTTTTGCAGTTTAACTATTGCGGCTGAGCTGTGCGAGCCCATAATATTATGTATAATACATTACTGAAAAAATTTCGCGGATAAAACTTTTTTCATACTTTCATACTTTCGCAGATAAAAACTTTCACATTTTTTTTAGATCTGTATTATATTCAATGTTATGGTTCTCACAAATATTTTGCATTAATTTTGATATCTTAGACAAGGTGTTATGTACACAAACTCAATCAATTCAGTTAGTGTTTAGCAGGAAAGTTTCGCAGTATCAAACTTTCATGGATGTCTCTAGTGAAACATTCTTTGAAGTTTAACTTTTGCGGATGAGCTGTGCGAGCCCATATATATAATACATGTATTACTGAAAATTTCGCGGATAAAAACTTTCATGAATAAATCATGATCTGCGAAAACCATGAAAGTTAAACCCGCAAAACTTTCCCGCTATACGGTATTAAGTCTCAGTGAATGTGTAGCACATGCAGAGGATTACGGTAGTCGTTTTGTGTGTATGTGTGTGTGTGCATGCGTGCGTGCGTGCGTGCGTGCGTGCGTCTGTCTGATACTAGATTATCTAAAGAACGGCAGCTCTATGGTCAAAATGGAAGGTATTTACGTTCATAAATCAATCTTATCTTGAAAATGGCCATGTAGAGTTGTGCAAATTGCTATAGTTTCTGAGATCTGAGGCTTCTGAGCGCTTTATAGCTTCTTAGCTTCGAAACTGCACCCATCGATCACATGCAGGGCTTAATCGACGCAGTAGAACTTGGACTGTGCACCAGTCTGGCATGATGCAACTCAGATCTTGGCTGAGTTGGTTTTGCTACTTTGTAAGTAATTAAAAAGTAACTGAATTGATTGCAGTTTTGTAGCTTAGTTGTGTGTTGTTTCAAGTTGTATCAGTGAACTTGAGTGTAGCTGTCAAGTGCTACTATTTTCTAAACTTACTGAGTTTCAGCAAGAGTACTAGTCTATCGAGCTAGACCCTCCTCCTTCGTCACATTGCACGTGCCGAGAGAGAGGGTCTAGCAAAGGTGACGTTTAATGAGATTTCAATTGACCAATCAGATTCAACTACCCAGATTCTGGGTAGTAATTTATGTCTGGGCGGTAGTTTGCGTGTGTGGAAATAACCGCGTGTTCTATCACTGAAGTATGCTAGTTATGGATGATTTTTGGAGCTTTTGTACTCAAAAAAGGCTTGAAAACAGTCTTAGATGTGAGCCTAAGGCATTTAACTTTGCAGCTAAAGTACAAAGAGACTGAACAGCGCGTGTGCATGCCATGGAACAGATTCTACCTGACTACCTGCCAGTCTATCAACTTCTACTCTGTTAATAATGGACCTGTGACTATCAAAGGCTCTTTTTTGGTACTAGTGAGTGCTTTTCAGGCTGAAAGTCTATCTCGTTATCCTGTTTGCCGCCTTTCTCTAAAATAATGCGCACTGTTAACGCATATTTAATTCCGCGTTTCTGTTAATTGCGCTTTGAACGTGACTTTTGCTAGACCCTCTCTCTCGGCGCGTGCAACGTGACGAAGGAGGAGGGTCTAGCTCGATAGACTACAAGAGTACATAATAGCTATTTTGGACTCTTGCTGAAACTCAATTTAGAGGATATTGCAATTAGGCTGGCCCACATAGCTCAATACATTCTTGGAAGTTCATATAGCTAGACTGTGCTTGACTAAACACCTAATCTGAGCTGGGCCTTGTTGCATAAGTCTGAAGTACTAGCTAGTGGTCTTCAGGCTTTTGGACAATCAGTGTGTATGTTACTAGTATTGTTTGTTCAGTGGGCATGCTAGTTAATGTGCTGAGACTTATGCACCATAGGTGATATGTGGACCAATTGTATCACATACACACACAATCATATCCCACACACACGTACGCATACACACACGCACACACACACACACACACACACACACACACANAGAACATTCTAGAACAAAAAACACATCAGGCAAGTTCTAACTTGCCTCAGATTCAGATCTAACACATAGGTGCAATAAACAAAACAATCTATCTAATTACAAATAATTTGCTAGTGTAAGTTCAGAGTTATGCAACAATAACAACAATGAACAAACTCACCCTTAGCTAGTGCTTTTCCAGACAACGTCCAATACTGGAGAAATAGCTGTCTACTTTTCAAAGAAAAGAAACGAAAATGATTTTATGGGTCCATGCATTTGTCCATGAAAATATTGCCAAAAAGTTATCAATCAGATAGAATCCTTTAAACTATTCTATACAATGTCTAGATAGCAAAAATAGAACATAAAACAAGGCCTAGCATTTCCGCCTAGACTATGAATAAATTAGTGCAACTGGATTGAAATACAACACTTGCGGTATATCGCTTCAGTCTCCAATCTTACTCTGTTTCTTAGTAGTTGACTTTGGAGGTTTTTCTTTCAGCTCAGTCAGCGTGTAAAGAGCTAACTCTCGAGATTTTTTTCACATGGGTAAAAGGGGCGTGGCCACGTTGCTATAGCTGCTTACGGGGTGCACGCGTTAATTGCTGACTCAGCAATAATTTGAGGTCCCAGTTCTTAATGCACCTGAGCACACATGCAAACACACACACACGAGCACACACACACACACACACACACACACACACAGTTACACAGGCACACAGTTATACACACACACATAGTTGAGCACATGCACACTTCTACCCTAGTCTCGCTAGCCAGATATTCTCCACAAGAGATAGGAAGTTTGGCTTGTACACTAAGTATATGTGGGTTAGAAGTATCCCTGTGGCATGCACTGTCTTGCTAGTCTGGGCACCAGACCCTTCCTTTTCCCACCCACCTAAAACCTAGCAAGAAAGGGTCTGGTGTCCAGACTACTGTCTTGCACACTTACTGTACACACTCAGTACTAGTGACACTTACCCCACGCATATACTTGCACACAAGCACACAAACGGATGGATATTTAGCAGACCACAATAAATAAGAAATATTAGTAGTTTATGCATACCGTTTAACTTCTTCAAACTCATGACTTGCATCAACCACCAGGAGAAAGATTGGAGCGGAAGATGTGTTGGAATACTCTAACAAGGCCTCGTGGCTGGCGTGAAACTGATGCTGTCCCGCAAAATCAAACAGCAACACCTTACCAAAGTCAGGGCTGTCAAACTCAATGGGAACAATCCCACCAATACGCTCTATGACATCTTTCACTTTGCTCGAGTGAAATCCTGTATACTGTAAGAACTTTGCCTTTGTACTGATGGGCTTCTGGAGAGACTCAACGAGGGTTGTCTTGCCCGACATCTCGTAGCCAACCACATATATGTAGACTAGTGACTTTAAAGGCATTTTGTCTCTGTACTGGACCAGCACACTGCGAGTCCTCCCTACAGGCTTTGCTCCCCACTTGATCAGCTCGCTGATGGTCATGTCATCATGAGCAATTTGAATTGGTGTTCGATCGAAAATTGTTGGTGTATTAGGATCTACTTTTCCAGAGGCTAGGAGGACTCTGACAACTTCAATGCGTCCACTGCGACACGCCAGATGAAGAGGATTACAGCCAGAGTTGTCAAAGGGAGAAGTGTTGTCTGCTTCCAATTTCTCGAGAATACAGTTCACAACATCAACACGGCCATTTCGACAAGCATTGTGTAAAGGGGTTAGCCCACTTGAATCAAAGACTGACAGTTTGCAACCCAGCTCTTGTACAAGGTACTCAACGATTGACAGGTGGCCACTTGCAGCAGCCAGGTGGAGAGGTGTTTCTTCTTTCGTGTTACGACTCTCGGCATTCAGTTTGTGTTGCTTGATGACATACTGAGCCAGTTCTAAGTGACCATTTGTACATGCTTCATGAACCAGACTGTTACCATCTGGGTCTTGAGATTTTGGATAACAGTGAAACTTTTCCGTTAGTAGTTTCACTACCTCTAACTTTCCTGTATTACAAGCAGCAAAGAGTGGTGTCATTTTATCCTTGTTGGGCTTGTTTGGGTCGAATCTATGCTCGTCTACAAGCCACTGGGTGACTCCCACAGCTCCTACCGTACAAGCTGTGTACAACAAATCTTGACCAGTCCTGGCATCGACATAGTTTAAATCACAATGGTATGTCTCAACCAATACCTTCAGCACTTCTAAGAGGCCGTACCTTGCTGCCCAAAAAGTGAGAGGCTTATACTTTTGGTTCATTTCTTCTCTTGGAAACGAAGGATCGAAATACTTTGGTAGAAGAGACAGCACTTTCTCTACCGCTCTCTCTGAGGTATCAGTTTCAACGTCCTCAAACGCCTTGCGAAGTTGTTTAGTAACGACTTTTGGCGAGTCGGCACCACCCTGTCCATTTGTTGCTCGGTGAGCCATACTAATTTCGTTTTTGTCTCAGTCACATTAGGAAAATATTTATTCCACGCGAGGAGGAGCCTGAAATGGGTCTATAGAGAGGAAATTACCATGATGTCATAATTATGCGCATGCGCAATAGGTTTAACCCACCCAGCTGTTGCCTTGTGCAGTCTCTTGAGATTTAAAACTTGATTCAGAGTCACAACTGTAACACAATTCTACAGCTGAAAGAAAATCTCTTAAAAAAAACAAAAAAACGGGCCTTTAAATGTTATTATAATTTTCATGAATAATTATTATCATCCAAGTTAAAAATCATAAATAATATTATTCAAAAAAATAAACAAATCCACACTCCAAATCTTTCTACTGTGTGTGATAAGTGCAATCGTACTCAGTGTTTATCTGTGATGCCAGCACTCTCTCTCCAATACCTTCCAGAGCCATACAAAGTTTACTCCATGAAGCTTGAGTGTCACTACGAAGCCACTCATCAATGAGTTCATCACGCTGTCTTGCTGTCCCAAAATCTTTGTAATCGATTTTGATCATGTCCAGAGTGTGTTTCTTTATTCCCAGCATCACACCCAGTCTATGCCAGTCAACTAGAGACTGGAGAGCAGTTGTGATGTTCAAGAAAGTCAGAGGTTTAGCAGATGATACAGCTGCAAAATTAAAATTATTGATAAGCAAAACAGTTAGTTGTGCATAACCAGATGAGCTATATAAGCTGGTGTGCTAATGCACAATGCCAGAAAAATTGATTATCTAAACCACATACTACATGCAAACCATGCAACAATTTTTACCACTTCCCTGAAACATAATAGAGTAAGGAGCTCAGACACATTCAAGTGGAATAACTATTAAAGATCAAAGGTGGTACGGTACAATTTATTATTAATGCTTTTGCTAACTCGGCATGGCAGACGCAAATCTATTAATAAGTTATTAATTTACTATGCATGGTGGTCACATGATTGGCATGCACTAATTGAAACTTACATGTTATATCTCAACTTGACTTACCAACTTTATGGGGCCGTCCAATCCAAAGCCCATACTTGTCTTTGATGCTTAGCACTCGCCTTGAATGAGAATTCTCTCGTTCTTCCTCATTGCACACTAAACTAGAATCACCATGATTCACCGACTGGGTATAGTAAGGTTGAGTGTTCATTAAATGTACAACCATATTTTGATTGAGGCACAAAAGGGTTGTATTACATTCAAAATAGGCAAACCATTGCTTAGCTGCTGATAGAGAGGAATCAACCTGGTCAGAGTTAGTTCTACAGACAGCCATGTGCTCCTCATCAGGGTGTAGTGGGCACTGGAATCCTAGTTCGTAAGGAGAGTATGCTAGAGAACTTAAGGAGAACAGGAACTGCTTGTGTTTCATTTTGGAGATAATGTGGTCAAATGTTTGACAGACTGTATTCAGTACATAATGACAGATGTAGTGATGTGGTCTGTCCAAAGGGGGAGTGATGGTCTGGATGTGAACTTCGTATTGTTTTGGTTTAGAGATCAATGTGATGTCATAACTACAATCATATCGGTTGACACGAAATGTGACACGATTTTTGTACAAGCACGTACTACTTGAATGCTCAAGACTAGCTCCTAGTGTCCCTGATGTTGATTGCTGTGGTTCCATAAGAGTCCAACCTAGTTTTTTTCGAGTGACTAAACTAGCTATGGAGGCACAGAACAGGCCAAATGGTATGACACCACTTTTGAAGCGGATCAGGAGGGGAGCAGGATCACCAGGACTGTGGGACACTTTGAGGTCACTTTGTTGAGCTGATGGAAGGACAGCAGGCATAAAATAGACAATATTTTTATCAGAGACTTCAAGCGCACTTGCTAATTGAGGCATTTCACTCAAGGGAGAACTGGTTTCTTCAGGGTAGAACATAGGAGCAATAATATAGAGGTGTTCAAGGAGCTTCACAAGCTGTGGTAGAGGAAGGATGCCACTTTTCAAGTTCTTTGAAAGTTTTTTGATGTCATTGAAACGAAATTGACCTGCTTGATTAAACTTTTTGCATACATCATCATCTACGGGCCCAAACTTAAAAGTGTTTAAGATTAGCTCTGTTACACTTTCAAACACTATCTGTGGATCGCATATCACTGTGTCTTTCAGCTCCTCTACATCAGGGTAGTACATCAGCACCCCAATGCAATGGTGCAAGAACCACATTGCTTCTTGAACATCATTAACGTGAAGTCGATGGCCTATTTCTTCACATTGAGACAAGCTGATAGTGGGCTTGCCCATTCTTCGAAGGAAGAGACCAAACATGAGCCAGGAAGCTGGGATGGGAACCTCACTGAAATTGTGGAAAATAACTTCTTCGAGTCGTTTTTGAATCTTTTTTATTTCATCCTGATCACCTTCCATGTTGTCCACATCAAAGATGAGCTGGTCTTTGGATGCTTTTCGTAAGAGATTCTTATCAGTTTCAAAGAGATCTGTGTCTAGAATCTCTTTTAGGTCTTTTTGTAGGGCCACATCTAAGTTCTTGACTTTAGATTGCTTTTCTTCTGGAGTGCCTTCAAGCTTGTCCTTGTATGTACCCACTAGCATCGCGGCTTGGGACTGCTGAGAAGTGATCTGCTTTCTCTCTGGTACACTAGTAGTGAAGCTGTTGTCAGATCTGAAGCATGCTATGCTTGACAGAACCTGAAAGATGACTTCTTGAGGTGTGTAGGAGGATTCACCGAGTGACACCTCTTCATTGTCTTCACTGACGTATTGGATCTTGTATCGTTTTTTTAACTCTTGATCCAGACGAAGGAATATAAGGTAGAGAGCTGGGCCAATTGTTAGCATGGGCAATATCTCCACAAAGGCAGGTTGTCCACCGGTGTCCACCATGTTGAGCAGGATGGTGTTTTCCAGTAGGACTTTGATTTTCTGTCGACTGTCATGTGATTTCAGAGCATTATCAAATGCTATGAATGCTCTTTCAATTTCTTGTGATTCAGGATCAGTACCAACTATTTTGGATATAATATTATTCTGAACCTGCTCAATTGATTCAGTAGTGAGAGTTTCATGTGACGGCTTGATAAATTGACGTAATTTGTCCTTGATGTTAGAAAAGCAACTTTTTCTACATTGCTGACTGTTGATTACTCTAGAATCTGACTCTGTCTTTGTTCGGTCATTTTCAACTGGTGACTGTGGCTTGTTTGCAACGCTGGGTATGGCTTTATGCTTTCCTACACATCCCTCACTGATAAACTGATAAAGAAGGTGCAACTCTTCATCCAAATCGGTCTTCTTTTCACCACCACTTTCAATAGACTTCCATGTAGTCTCAGAGATGGTGGCTGCTGCACTGGTCATTTTCTCTTCGGCTAGCTTCACAACAACATTGTGAGCATCAACTGTACCGGTACTTGGTTGTTGAATGGCTTGGTCTATGAGGTTGATGATTTCTCCAATCAAACGTCTCCTCAGTGAAGTTTTACCGGCACGTGGTGGTCCAATCATTAGGAGTTTCAGATATTTGATAGCAATACTGAGACCATCTTGTAAGGCTTGTTGATAAGCTTCATAGTGCCTTTGCTGTTCCTTAGCTAAACAAAAAAAACAACAAAATAATGAACTATTCGAAAAGTTTGCCGACCAACATAATAATAATAATAATAATTAATTATAATAATTATAATGTCTATAAAAAAAGTTGACCATTGATTTAGAAGATCCCTGTAAATTAAACAAAAGAGCTAGACTGAGTAGGAAAAAAATAATACACATGCATGATAACTAAATTTTTATTATAAAACATTGAGATCTAATGAGCTGGTATTTATTCTATCAGCCGAAACGCATGTGTCAGCAGCAAGGCTTAGAATTTGAGATATATTTTCTCATTAATATATTTATGACAGGAGCATTGCTTACTATGCAATTTCATGTTGTTTTTTTCCCGCTGACGATCTTTGCCAGCAACTTTCAGTTCGATCTCTTTACTCTGAATCAGTGGATGACTAGCTATACATGTAGGTATAAAGCAGCTTAAAATATACCTACCACAAAAGTAATTACTACATGAAGAAGACTATCTAAGTAGCTTCCTTCAGGCATGAAACATTTGCATTTCATAGACATGCAAAAGATAAATTCAATTCCATTTACACAATTTTGGTCTAAAACTACTTCAGTGCTAGTAAGTTTTGTGTCCGGAGTACAGCAGCTGAACAGTCTTTGAAATAAAATCGATCATCTCATGCACTGATGACACTAAATTTGGCCTCCAGTACTGAGGTACTAACATAACACAAACTAATTTTGATAAAAATAGATTGCAAACACCTTTTTAGAGGGTGAAATATGATAAATATCACATGGGTATCAAAACTACACTGGTAATGTTGGTAACCACAGAAAAATTGAAGCCGTCACAAATCAGGACCGAATACAGTTAATACTTGAATTATACAGAGGGTAACATAATTATACTAATACTTCTCCTAAAGAAAGTGGGTGGACTATTTGTGAACATATTTCAAAGTTTAAATTTTTAAAATTTTTTGGAGATGACACCATGCTGCCCCAGTGCTGCTGATGAGGCCTGGTATTGGCCGAAACCGGTTCAGCACAATGGGCAATGGATGTTGAGGTGAGTTACTGAGTTGAAATTGTCTCATAGATATATATACCTGTGCTGCTAGTGCAGTGGCCCTCCCCCTCTGGTGGAGAATCCGTGTTTTTTTAAACATGGATTGTGTCTACTACATTGTAGACCATACAGCCTTGTTGATGATTACTGCATTGTAATGGAAACTATTGGCAGAATCGACTGGTGTTAAAATTTAAACTTTGAAATATGTACTTACCCAGTCAGTTGACAAAATGTGTCAGTTGATCGGGCAACACATTTACGAAGTAAATAACCTACATAAGTGGATACACGGACCTGAGAGGGTATTTTATGATGTGAACTTATGAGCATAAATTTGTGCATAAGACATATCAAAGTGAAGCACTTTTGTGCTGCTTTTACAAAACCACACTCATCTGCACAACGCAAACAGTGAAATTGATACAATCATACAATGTTATACTGGTGTAACATTTGCGTTGCATTAACGATCAAAGCTAATGATTCAAACACAAATGACTAGTCTAATAGTACAACATGATTTACAACTTTTACCTAGCTGTGTCCGTCCTTTACTAGAATTCTGTATCCATGCAGAGGCTGTTAAGCTTGAAGCAGCTGTACCCCATTTTTTAGTTCAAACAAAGCAAGGGAACAGTAACATGCAATTACTGTTCATTGTGACAGAAAATTATTCACATTTATTTATTTCAATCCTTTGTAGACTTCTCTACATTGACAGTTCTCTTCGTGAGCACGAACTCAACCAAAAAGACGATTGCAAACATTTGGCCTCTTCTTGGCAGCCATTTCTGTGAAAAGTACTGACACACCCTTTCCGCTATTACAAATTTTGCGCGAAAATTACATGTGCGTTTTGGCTGCTATATTGGTTATTCAATAAATGCTTTTACAACTGACTGATAGCTATGATGGGCAGGAATTGGAGCAGACACTATATAGCTGATTTCCAAACCAGATCTCAATGGCATGACTCACACATGATACAAATACATTCATGAGTCACATGCATGACCAGTATGCATGTTCTTAATTGATCTTCCAGACATGAAAACGTGCCACACCTATATAAATACATTGTCTGATTATTACCATTAAGACATTACCATAAACAAATTTCACTTTCTGAATTTGGAATGCTATTAAATAAATTATTTTATAACATGCAAGGAAATCACGCATGACTGTGCATGCTGAATTTGTACTGCTCCATATATATAAATAATATTATATTCATGGTCTGTGTTTTAAGCAAACTTCTCCTCTTGGCCACCCACTTGCAGGTATGCCAGGTTAGAATGGTTTAGTGATGACAGAGGACAGGGTAACAAAATACATTCTAACTCATCTGTTATTACATCATGTGGGTCATGAAATTACATATAGGCCTTGACAGCCTTAATATCATACGTACGGTAGTACGTATAGTAGGAATGGGCCGACTGCCCCATAGACACAATACAAAATGTTTATCACCATAAAAATCTAGCAAGACAAAGTTAAGCCTTCACACTTGCTCAGAAGCTCTTTTAGGCTGATTACCAACAGTATGTAGGGCCTAAAGCTTACAGAAACTTTCCAAAGCACTCGTAGAGAGCGCTAGTCAAAAGTTACACCCACGCAATTTTGTTCTCACTTACTTACTTACTTACTTACTTACTTACTTACTTCCTTACTTACTGACTTACTTGAACGCTGTTTCCAGACAAACAGAAGAATTTGAGCTAGCTTTGACATCACAAAGTAACTTCTTTTCATCCGAACTAGGGTCTTTTACCCTCGTTTACTGCCTAAATGTGTTAAAACAAGAGCTAGAAAGCTTTGTAACTTCAGTATAAATTTGTGTACTTCATGTGTAGCCATTTTTCTAGTAGAGTTCAAAGGTCGTCAAGTTGTCTCATCCACGTGGCATTTAATGCGCATGCGCACTAGCCACATACTACTACTCAAGTATTTTTGTAGAGACTCCAGTCTCTGAGAGTCTCCTCACTTTAGTGTTGAAAAAAGTGAATGAACAAGTAGTAAAAATTTCAAAAAATAAGCAGTGTAGGAATGGGCAGTGCTGTAAAAAGTATTGGAACAAGGAATGGTCTCAATTTCGGCACATGACTACTTCATTNCATACACACACACATACACACACACACATACACACACACACACACACACACACACACACACACACACACATAGATGCACACACACACACACACACAATTACACACATGCATACACACAGTGACAAAATGTCCTTACACTCTCTACCAGCTTAATTTTCTTGAGTCATGTAAAATGTACATGTTTACTTATAATGCAGAGTTGACTGTAGAATGGTGGGACCTAGTAGATGTGGTTACCAATGAACAGAGAGCAGATGAAGTGAAAAGAGGTACAAACTCTATAAGTCTTTTGCATGATTCACACATCAACCAACATTGAACACTAGTGCATGCATGCCACTGCATGACAATTGTACGGAATATTATTGCATGCAGATACAGCTAGGCTAGCTTATATATATAAATGTTGCATCTTCGTTATGTTAATGGTATAATGCATATTATTAATTTATCGTACACAACTTTACAATCCTCCCAATTATATATAGCTAAAAAAGAAGAACAAAGGCACTATGAAGCTTATCAACGAGCCTTACAAGATGGTCTCAGCATACATATCAAATATCTGAAGCTCCTAATGATTGGACCACCACGTGCTGGAAAAACTACACTGAGGAGACGTTTGGTTGGGGAAATCATTAACCTCATTGACCAAGCCATACAGCAGCCAAGTACTGGTACAGTTGATGCTCACAATGTTATTGTGAAGCTAGTTGAAGAGAAAATGGCCAGTGCAACAGCCACCATCTCTGAGACTACATGGAGAGCTGTAGGAAGTGGTGGTACAGAGACTACCAATTTAGACGAAGAGTTACACCTTCTTTCTCAGTTTATCAGTGAGGGAATTGCTGAAAAAAGAACCGTTTCACTAGTCACTGGTCAAAAAGTTGTTTTCACAAGTATTATTGAACGTCTGCATCATCATAAATATACTCATGGAAGGCCTCAGATGTCCCAACCCTCACAAATGGCTTTAGTTACAACAGATAATGCTACTAAGAACCAGCCACAGGAAAGCAAAGTTACTGATGATGCTGAACCAAGTCCTGATCCTGAATTGGAAGAAATTGAGAGAGCTTTTCAAGCATTCAATAATGCTCTAAAATCACGACATGGTCGACAGCAGATCAAAGTCTTACTAGAGAAGACCATCCTCCTCAACATGGTGGACACTGGTGGACAACCAGCCTTCATCGAGATGTTACCCATGTTGACAATTGGCCCAGCTCTCTATCTCATCTTTCTTCGTCTGGATCAAGAGTTAAAGCAAAGGTACAAGATCCAATACGTCAGTGAATGCAATGAAGAAGTGTCCCTCGGTGAGTCCTCCTACACCCTTCAAGAAGTCATCTTTCAGGTCCTCTCAAGCATAGCATGCTTCGAATCTGACACAAGCTACACTGAAAGTGTACTAGAAAGAAAACGCGTCACTTCTCAGCAGTCCCAAGCTGCAATGGTAGTTGGTACATACAAAGACAAGCTAGAAGGCAGTCCAGAAGAAAAGAAATGTAAAATTAAGCAAATAGATGTAACACTACAGAAAGAATTAAAAGAGATTTTAGACACTGATCTCTTTGAAACTGACAGGAATCTCATACGATATGCTTCCAAAGACCAACTCATGTTTGATGTGGATAACATGAAAGGTGGTGAGGATGAAATAAAGAAGATTCAAAAACGACTCGAAGAAGTTATTCTACACAATTTCAGTGAGGTTCCAATCCCAGCTTCCTGGCTCATGTTTGGTCTCTTCATCCGAAGAATGGGCAAACCCACCATCAGCTTGTCTCATTGTGAAGAAATCGGTCATCGGCTTTATGTGAATGATGTCCGAGAAGCAATATGGTTCTTACACCATTGTATTGGAGTGCTGATGTATTACCCTGATGTAGAGGAGCTGAAACACACAGTGATATGTGATCCACAGATAGTATTTGACAGTGTCACTGAGCTAATCTTAAACACTTTTAAGTTTGGACCTGTAGGAAAAGCTGCATGTGACAAGTTCAACCAAGCAGGCCAGTTTCGTTTTAGTGACATCAAAAAACTCTCAAAGATCTTGAAAAGTGGCATCCTCCCTCTACCACAGCTTGTGAAGCTCCTTGAGCACCTCTTTATCATAGCTCCTATCTCGTATCCAGAAGAAAGTGATTTTCCACTGCCTCAGTTAACAAGTGCACTCGAAGTCTCTAATAGAAATGTCTATTTCATGCCTGCTGTCCTTCCATCAGCCAAAGAAAGTGATCTTAAAGTGTCCCACAGTCC
Organism: Tethya wilhelma; assembly: GCA_964030475.1. Lineage (NCBI taxonomy): Eukaryota > Metazoa > Porifera > Demospongiae > Tethyida > Tethyidae > Tethya > Tethya wilhelma. The sequence continues at coordinate 3,637,955 of CAXIPT010000004.1, read as the reverse complement.
TGGTGATCCTGCTCCCCTCCTAATCCGTTTCAAAGGTGGCATCATACCATTTGGTGTATTCTGTGCCTCCATAGCTAGTTTAGTTGCTCGAAAGAAACTAGGTTGGACTCTCATGGAACCACAGCAATCAACATCGTTCATACTGAGATCTAGTCTGGAGCCTCAGGATACATATTATTTGTACAAAAATCGTGTCACATTTCGTGTTAATCGTTACAGTGGAAGCTACAACATCACATTGATCTCGAAGCCAAAACAATATGAAGTTCACATCCAGACCATTACTCCCCCTCTGGACAGACCACGTCACTACATCTGTCAACATGTGCTGAATACAGTGTGTCAAACTTTCGACCATGTTATTTCCAAAATGAAACATAAGCAGTTCCTGTTTTCGTTAAATTCTTTGACTCGCTCTCCTTACGAGCTAGGATTCCAGTGTCCACTACACCCTGATGAGGAGCACATGGCTGTCTGTAGGCCTAACTCTGACCAGGTTGATTCCTCTCTATCAGCAGCTGAGCAATGGTTTGCCTATTTTAAGTCTAATACAACTCTTTTGTGCCTTGATCAAAATGTCATTGTAAATCTAATGAACATTCAACCTCATGAGACGCAGTCAGTGAATTCCAGTGATGCTAACTTCGAGTGTGAAGAGGAAGAACAAGCGAACTCTCATGCAAGAAGAGTGCTAACCACCAAAGAGAAGTATAGTCTGTGGATTAGACCAACTAACCCTGGTAAGTCAAAGACTTCACATGTACATGTGGTTTGTTTCAGTCTGTACTCCTTAGTTACTATTTGTAACTGGAAGTGGTCAAATTATGGCATCAATGGTTTTGTAGCTAGGCTCAATCTGCATGATCATCTCACCCTTTCACTCATATCTATGAAGCTATTATTGATGAGCCTCTACATTACATTTTGTCTATATCACAACTTAGGCTGCAAATCTTTTGTAAGAAGTAATAGGCAGGCATCAAGTTCAACATCATCCACAGTAGTGATAGGTATGTTTGTGTAAAGTTCTTCAGTGTTATCTACATAGCCATTCAGATGCATATTCAAATTAACATTTACATCAACTGCTCGGCATAATATTATATGTTATAATTGTTAACCATACAGCCTGCATGGAAGGATGACCGTTAATTGCCAATAACCTGAGGTCTCAGTTATACTTTTGCATTTTTTCCCTTGATCATTTGACTACAGGTGAAGGTGATTGGACTACTGTCTGTGGTTATCTCTACAAACTGGACAAATCTCATATCCTTCGTCTTGGAGGGGTGTTAGGGTTGGACACATTTAAACTTCAACATATGCAGACGCTTCCTGATGACATGGTGATAGCTTGGCTTCGCAAGCAAGACCAGGTGACACAGCGATGTTCCGATCCTCTCTCTTGGAATGTGTTAGTCAAAGCACTACGAGGTATAGGGCAAAATGGAGTTGCTGATGAGATTTCTAAAGACAAGTGTACTATCAGGACGGCTTAAAATGCAGGTGTATGTATAATGAGCATTAGACAGAGTGTTACTTTTAACTATGCTCACTGACATGCAGTATGTATAGTGTATAGACATAATAATAATAATAATAATAATAATTAATTTTTATTATTAATATTGTAATTATGGTCTGACTGAGTTGTTGTCATGATCTATTCAACTTCATTGATGCTAATGTCACTGCATATTATGCGTGCAGGTGTCAGCAGTAATCATGGGAACTGAAAAATTGTACTAATATGCTGTACTCTCTGGTCACTCTTGTGTTTTGTTATTGTCATTAATTGTTTAATTTGCTGTGGGTCATGTGCACTAATAACATTGTGGTTTGTTATAATATTTCCTGTGCGCTAACTGCGCATGCTCAGCATAATAATAATAATAATAATAATAATAATTATAATGCAATAGTTTTCAGTTTTGCTACTAAATGGCCACCAAGTCTCTTTATGAACCGTCACCCAGAATTCGAAGGGGGCACTGCAGCTGTTGTATTGGTGACAAGGTCTATGGACCAGGTTTGTTTTGGAGACACAGGAGACTGGCAAGTCAATTAATTACAAGTAAAAAAAAAACATTGGAAATGTAATGAGACATAGGAATGGCCAAATCGCAAAAAGAAAGCAAACAAGATGGAATGGCTGTTTGAGTGTGNGTCATGTGCCGAAATTGAGACCATTCCTTGTTCCAATACTTTTTACAGCACTGCCCATTCCTACACTGCTTATTTTTTGAAATTTTTACTACTTGTAATATTACTAGTAGTACACATAGTGCATGATGTGCCTCGCGCAGAGTCTGTAATATAATGATAGTAGAGCACAGCTAGTACTATATTATAGTTCACTGGATGACATACAGTGAATCTCAGCCTGTGCACACATACACCCACGTTGCATTGCTGAACAATGTAAATGTCTACCTGTCTTCAAGTTCAGCTCAGTTTTGTGGATAGCTCTATAGATCATAGTCAATAAAATTGAAACTTCTCTTCAAGCCATGCACCAGGGCATATCGCGCATGCACATATATGCGCGCGTGCACGAGCTCAGTCAGTCTCGTGCGTGTCATGTGACTAATCTGGCAAGTGGAGACACGACACGAGCTCAGTCAGAGCAAGCTATGCTAGGTACATTTAGCTTATAAACTAAGCTGTTTAGCAAGCACCAGCTACTCAAAGAACAGTGACAAAAGAACTTCAAACTCGCAGTGGTACCACCCCGCTTGTGACTCAACACTCCACCATATCGTATAGAGACTCCACCTACATCAGAGTCCCAGTGCAAGATGGTTCACAGAGGTTGATTGAAGGCCCAATTCGTGCTTTATGAAGAGTATGCAATCTTTTCATTGATTCTTTGTGTCATCGCTTCAATCTTGAGATCGTAAGCTTTCTCTTTCTTGGAGAAAACGGTGATAATTAGCATAAAACCAATCGTAATAACTTTCATAACTTGTAATCGGAAGCAAAAAGTAATCATAATAAGAGTAATCGGATACAAAAGTAATCATAATAATGCCAACCCAAATACAAACCGGTTTATGATGCCTCGCGCTAATGCGCTCGGCAATTAGCCTCTGGCTGATTTGGCTTGTTTCCTATGTCTTTGTATATTGGTTATTAATAATTTATTATACTTAAGATAAACTAAAAAGATGTGGTTTAAAATGTACCACATGCACCTACTGTAACTTCGAATTCAACCTGGCTTATATATATTATACAAGGAGTGGGGCTCGCTTCGCTCGCCCACTCCTTGCATGTTTATGTATGTTTACAGAATTAACAGTTACTATAATGAACAAACATAGATAAAATTGATGAGCATTTTGTTATGCTATAATATCCTGCAATCAGTTGGCTTAGGACAACCTTTGCAGTTGAAGCAACACACAACAATCACTAGTTTATGTAGAACAATTTATAAAAGTTTTTAATATGAACATATACTGGCAAGCATAAGCACTTGCAATGCTGCATGTGTATATGCACTGCTTTGGTAGTACTCTGGTTTGCCTTGGCCAGTTCAGCAATTTACCTCAATACGTGACGTCACAGACGACCCTTTTCCGACTTCCGCCATTTTTGCAATCAGCTGGCAAAAGAAACTCGTTATCTGGCTAGCTGTTTTTCGTGTACAGCGACAGAGAAGCAGACTTCCAGTAGTGAGTGTTCTCACCTCGTTACGCTTCATTTGTGAAGATTGGCTCCCATAGCCCGCTTCTTTGTTGGATACAGATGCCACTGGTAAGCCTTGTCAGCGATCTCAAAAACAGCTAGCCATACTTATATTGCTTGTTGTTTTATCCTAGGCTAGCACTGTCTAAGCTAGCTTTCTAGACACTCTTTTCCTAGCTTGTATTCTCCACAGTCCAGAAAAAAAGCAGCTTTTAGTTCGAGGTCACATCACTTCCGGTGACCCTCCGTAACACACGGACGGACGGACGGACGGACACACGGACGGACAAAACTTTGCTTATAATATGATAGTCTTCTGAGATACGTAAAATCCACCAAAGTACACAAAACAAAACGTAAGGTTGGAAACACATGAGAATTCAATGCATACATCGTCCATTCAAGAATAATAAATTATAATAATTATTAATGTAAAACATACCATACCTCTTTTCACTTCATCAGCTCTCTGTTCATTGGTAACCATATCCACCAGATCCCACCACTCCCCAGTGAACTCTACATGAGGATAAAGAGAGCTAGGACAAACAATGCTATACTATAATATTTTGATCACACATTCATTTATTAGGTTGCTTATATAGAGTAAACAACTATGTTATGATAAAGAGTAAGTACTTTTAGTATACATACTTATTGTACAACTTACTAAATCTCAGAATGATGGTTGAAGATAGTAACTTTATATGCTTCCCTCCAAACATAATAACCTCCACTAGTCCTGGTCCCAAGGTAATGGCAGTGATAGAGTGGAAGTACCTTTGAGCTAGTACATCATCAGGTAGTGAGACCTATTAATAATGATAATTGTGAGATAATAAGAACTTTCTCAAGTTCAACAAGAAAAAAATAATAATTTTAAAATTAATGCATGTAGTATAGGGTATTATCCAACTTTTACATAACCTCACCTTCTTCCACTTTATGGATGTCATATTAAACAGCCAGCAGTCCTTAAGTATGCTGTCTCTCTTGTACAGCCCGCCAGATATCAGTAGCTGAGGGTGCTTCCCATCACGACCCAAACAACAAGCAGCATGTCCACTTCTTTCCACTGGCCATGACTCTCCCAAACTCGGCTCAATCTTAGTCCAATGCTGTAGTTTAGAAAGAAGAGTGCATGGGAGCCAGAACAACTGTCATCAAACTATCAACACTTGAAACTAATGTGTATAAACTTGTGTACGATAATATACCTTGAGGTTAAATAAGAACTAAAAGCAACATGCACATGCACATGTACAATAACAAACATACACGCATGGTAACATGAAACTATATGATAGTTAATCTGTTCACATACCATACTATTAACAAATAGAGATCTTTAACACATTGGCCATATAATATGTTCAATAACAAACATACACGCATGGTAACATGAAACTATATGATAGTTAATCTGTTCACATACCATACTATTAAAATCAACCAAATAGAGATCTTTAACACATTGGCCATATCTTGGTTGTAGACCACCAAAGACTGCAGCTATATTCTCATCAATGGTAACGAATGAGAATCCAGTACAGGGAGGAGGTTTGGACCCAGTCATGAGAGGAGATGACCAGGTACCTGGAGACGATAAAATTGAGCGGCATCATGCATTGATATTATATTGACCAACCGTCAGACACACACACATTATCATAGTAGTTGCATGACCCTTAAGTGGGGTGCACGCAATGCCATGAGCAAGTGCTGCATACTTAAGGGCATGCAACTACTTTGTTTGCCATTGACCCCCTGTGACCCCGAGCTACTCTATTGTCACCTCCACCCAGCCAGTAACCAGTAACCCAGCCTATAAAAACTTTGGTTGCTAGGCAATGGCTAACAAAACACACACACACACACACACACTCACACAATACTTACTGCTAATAATGTTAAAGATGTGAAACTCGTTGGTATATCCTTTTCCAACAGCAAAACCACCAAACAATGCTAAGCTCCTATTATTCACTGAAACCATTTCAGCCCTTTTTTTCTTCATGGGTCCAATATCTGAAGTGAGAAGCTTCCACTCCTTTGTAGTGGTATCCAACTGGCTGAGAGTACCAGAAAATAAGCCACGATTGTCATCTCGACCGCCATAGGAATACAAAATATCTCCAATTGAAGCACAGGCACTGTAAGCCACTCCATCATGTGGTGTTCCACTTGTTTTCGTTTGGACCCATGTCTTGAAGTGACTGTTATACTCTTCTAATTCTCCCGAGAGTTTACTAATGGCATCATTTGAGTCGTCCTCCATTTCTCCTAAACAGATATAGACCTTGCTTCCAATACAACAGCAACAGTGTCCCCTTCTCGGTGACGGTGTGTGTGTGTGTGTGTGTGTGTGTGTGTGTGTGTGTGTGTGTGTGTGTGTGTGTGTGTGTGTGCTTGCTCTAAATCTAAAGAACAGCAAGTCAACTCCAAAACTTTGATTATACGGACATATGCAAGTATGCATGCATGGACACGCAAAATTGGCTAATTATTGCTCTAATTTTGCAGTTTTACCCTCTGCTAAGCCTCTGACCTTTCTTGAATGTCACAACAGCTATCCAGTTTCTGGTTGACTGGCATAGACTGGAAGTGATGCTAGTAATCAGGCCCATAGCCAGAGTTCTTGAAAGGGGGGTGCATATATTGTCGGCCAAAAGTGTCACATGAAAAAGTATAAAGCCTAGGGGGTCTGGGGGCATGCTCCCCCAGAAAAATTTAGAAATTTAGGTTAATTTTGGTCAATTCTGGTGCATTCTGGAACATCTTTCATGTGAAGCTATAATTTAATGGTTTATGATTATGCCTGAAACTTGGTTCTTCTTTTGCTTCAAAAGGGGGGTGCACTTGCACCCCACTGCACCCCCCTACGGGCCTGGTAATAGAGAAACACACTCTGGACTCAATCAAGATCGGTTACAAAGAATTTGGGAGAGTAAGACAACAAAATGAACTTATTGATGGTGTAAACTGTGTAGAGCTCTTGAAGATATGGGGGAGAGGGTGCCAGCATCAAACACCAAGTATACATCATTATGTGAGTCTGACTGCACTCATCACACATACCTGTTGATTTTTGTGACTCAAATTTATAATTATTATTGTTGTACTACATTTCATGTTCAAGTTATAAGTGTTATATCTATTGATTCATATGATTTGCAATAATATTTCATAATGGATACTTTTTCAACCTTTGGAGCTGTTGGAATGTTTGTGGTATGTTGCACTTCCTGTGTTCAAGTTTTACTGCGCGTTGTCACTAGAAGAAGCCATTGAAGGGTGGGGCTGATAGCTTTGTCAAGGCGGCCGATATCGATATGGCTGACAAATCTGATCCTCTTTACGAACCGTCACCGAGAAGGGGACACTGTTGCTGTTGTATTGGAAGCAAGGTCTATATCTGTTTAGGAGAAATGGAGGACGACTCAAATGATGCCATTAGTAAACNACACACACAAACATACACAACTGTATCTGTGTGTGTGCTAGCTGTGATGTGTAGTGATTTTTTCATACAAAATATTACCTTGTTTCCTCAATCTATTCTAGGTCGTCTTGGTCACTTTACAGGCTATCATCTTGATCATTTTCCAGGTTATCATCTCTATCACCATTGATCTCATCACCCAATTCTTCTTCATAGTAGCCACATTCATCATCACTTCCAGGGAAAAAATCTTCATCTAGATCAAGAGGAGCATCATCATCCTCTAAAGCATCTTCGAAGTTATTGAAAGTGCCTGCATTCTCAAGAGAATGTTTAATGCCATTCTCAAGAGCATCTTCAAAAACTTCATCTTCCCCTTCCAGTACAATCTCTTCAGCACACAAGAAAGATCTAGAAGTACCTTCAGCCATTCTATTCACGCTATTTTTGCATTATTATACCATATAAAATAAATCGTGTATAACGTGTATAGTATAATGCTTACTTTGCTTGATTTGGGTGGAGCTCACTGGAGTGGGAGTAGCTACTTCAAACAAATTGGATTTTGCAGCAAGCGCTATAAGTGTCTCCACTTAGGAAAGTTTACACAACAAATTCTAGGCTAGTAGCGCAGCTGCTGCTAGAATATTGCACCTTCGCCAGCTGTACATAGCTGTTAATAAGTGCAAAAGTCTGCCATATCTACTAGGACGGGATTTCCCGTCTACCGTATTTAAATGGCATCACGATAAGGACGGGATTTCCCGTCTACCGGGTGTAAAGGGTTAATCTCGACAGTTTGATTACTTTGTTTTTCACCAACAATATTTTTTACACCAAGAGAATGTTCCATGTGTTGAAAAATAAAGTTTCACAAGTGTTTCTTTTGTGTTCAAAAGTGTTTTCAATACAAAATAAACGTTCTTTGTGAAAAGTGAATTTTTTGCTCTTAGAAAATTTTCTCTAAGTCTATAGTCACTCAAAAAAACTAAGTTCCTTGTCTCGTCCATTAGAATACTTTGTTTTTCACAAACAATTTTTTTTAAACCAAGAAAATGTTCCATGTGTTGAAAAAAGTAACGAAATGGCTATTGCCACCGAAAGAATCGGTGGCAGAGGCCCTTGAATTTATGGCTATTGACACCGATCGGTGACACTAGGCAACCACTACTTAACTATTGCCACCGGCAGCGACATATACAGCAGGTCAGCGCCTTGACAGCTATAGAATCTTGGCATTGACTCCCAAGTCCACTGATGACTAATCCACGTCGATACTGAGCTAGCTGTCTGAACGTACTTCACGAAAATACTTGTACTTCACGAAAATACTTGTACTTTTGCTCTACACAGCGGTATACTTTATACTCACACGTACACATACAACTTATTAAACTTGGTCACATGATTATAAACCAAGAACAATGAATTTGAACTCATGAGTACTATTATAAAGCAATGCCATTTATTCACACTTAGTTATCACTTTGAACAATCGATACAATCCCAATGACCAGTCAGTTTAGTTCCAGTAGGTATTCCAACACAAGTGTAGTGATACCATTTGTTGCAACTTGAACAGCTAACCATCTCGTCACCGGAATCAGGTAATCTACACAAACAGTATAGTTTCAATCGCTTCTTTAAGAATGGACCAGGGTTGTAGAGCCGCCGTTCACTCTCAAATGAAGTTATTGTTTTCTTCTGAAGGCAGGTTGCAAAATGAGAACGGAAGGTAGCCTGACTATATTGAACTCTTGAAGGATCTTTTCCTTCACACAACGTATAAGCAAATGCCAAAGCATACAATCCACAACTAGATCCATCTGTCTGTTGCTGGACATCTGGAAACACCAAATACAGAAAGTTACCAGAGTGATTCAAGAGAGATGCGATTGATTCTTTAGTATTTGTAGAAATATCACCTGTTCTCATGCTGTCGTAAACATTCACCACATTAGGTTTGCACCCAATAGTTGAAACACACACCCAATGATTATCTGCACAGTTAAGGATCTGAACAAATCTTGTGTTTGGCATGGGTTCGAAGGTAAGAGTTCTCGATAAAATAACATCTTGAAAACCATGTGTAGTAGGAAACTTCATCTTCAACAGCAATTGACCAGCATTGATGAGAGAAGTGTTGAGCCAACGTTTGCTCTTCGGCTTCAATATGTCTAGATCATCTTGGGTTAATTTAGCATCTGAAATGCGCAGGACAACATTGTCATCATATGGTTGCATAGAATCAAGTTCGACACATGTGAGATCAAATGCCTCAGAGTTAGTTGGACACAAATGCTTACACTCACGCTTGATTCTTGCACGATGCGCAGGAGTTCCCATGGTTTGCATTTGTGAGATCTTGAATCTTTTTTTAGGAGAAGAATGATTTTCTTTATCACTGATACGTTTTCGTGATTGTTTACCGTCTTGAGACAGACTTGAAGCTTTCTTGGTCTTCACTGGCTGTTTTGCACTCTTTCTTTTTGATGGCCAAATCGTTCCAGTGTGTTTTGGTCTACCTCTAGGTTTGATATGAGGAACAGTTGTGATATTTTCTCGTAATTTTTTAATACTGAAGCCAGATTGGAACACCTAATTGTTGGGGGGGGGGGAAGAGAGAGAGAGAAAGAGAGAGAGAGAGAGAGAGAGAGAGAGAGAGAGAGAGAGAGAGAGAGAGAAGTGATACTGTCTAAACCATAATTATCGTCATTAACAACTATAGACTGCATGACATTCAAAAACAGTTTAATTTAAATTTATACCTTCATGGTGTTGTCAGCATCCTCTGGTAAAGATGATTTATCCACTTTATCGTGGAGACCACTGTCTGATGGCCCACCATTCTCATGGGCAGAGACAGAGTCCTGCTGCATTTGATCACACGGTCCACCATTCTCATGGGTAGAGACAGAGTCCTGCTGCATTTGATCAGACGGCCCACCATTCTCATGGGTAGAGACAGAGTCCTGCTGCATTTGATCAGACAGCCCACTATTTTCATGGGTAGAAAGACCATTGTCTACTTCATCAGTTGTTGCAGTATCTTGCACATGTGTGTCATTCCTCTGTGAAAATTTGAACAAAACAT